>JAMLFT010003563.1:0-21733 GCA_026544285.1 Pachyrhizus erosus | reverse complement strand
TTAATTTTTTTTTTGTAATACAAGATGTTAATAAAACTGTTAATATTTTTTATATGTATTTATTAAAAATTACTGTTTTCTAACTCATTCGTATATAGAACGAGTTTATGCTCCGTATGTATATTGTTTTTAGTCATAACTATTTAGTGTGGTCATAATTATATTAATTTATTATTCTAATAAAAAAATTACTTACTATTTAAGTATTTAAGTTTCTTTGGTGGATATATATAATAGTAATTATTCATAATTATAATTAAGATGATTCATAAACATTTAATATCCATCGAAAAAACTTAAATACTTAAATAGTAAGTAATTTTTTTTATTAGAATAATAAATTAATATAATTATAACCACACTAACAGTTATGACTAAAAATAATATACATACGGTTTATTTCAATTAATTTTTTTCATTTAATTTTTTTCTTATTTTTGTTACATTGCATTATATTTGTGATTTGAACTAATTATAATAATTATGATGAGTATATACAAATTTAGAACACATATTATGGATGAATTTTCTTATGAAATCATAATATATAATATTTTTAAATATTTTTTTAGGTCATCATATTTTTTTGTATGAAATATTTAAATATAGATTTAAATATTTTAAATATATAATTAAAAATACTACATTATTATAAAAAAAATTTCATTCAGTATTATGAAATAATGTTTTCTTAATATATTAAGTAAATATTAAATATATAATATAAGATAACTAATGACTTAAAATAAAAACATGTCATTTCTTTACATGTTAAGATCATTTCTTGCTAATCATGTTTTTTAAGCAGTTTTATATTTTTAAGTGTTATTAAATTATGTTATTTTTAAAATACATTGTATATTTTTTATTCAATGACTTATTTCTGTCAATTTATTCAATGACTTATTTT
Organism: Pachyrhizus erosus; assembly: GCA_026544285.1. NCBI lineage: Eukaryota > Viridiplantae > Streptophyta > Magnoliopsida > Fabales > Fabaceae > Pachyrhizus > Pachyrhizus erosus. The sequence continues at coordinate 20,823 of JAMLFT010003563.1, read as the reverse complement.
TTACTTATATAATTGAATTCATAACCATCTATTGTATTATTATATTTATTACTCTAAATTCTAAAACATAATAAATAATTTTAAATTTTAAAATATACAATTCTCCCACATAATTTTTCTGTGCATCGCTTTACACATGTATAATACTGAAAATTTAAATTTTTACTTTATATAATTTACAAGTATGCTATTTTATTAATAAGTTTACTATATGTAGAATTTGTATAAGGGATTTTCTAATTTGATCTAATATGGTTGAATGCTAGTTTTTTTTATCCACAAAGTTAACTTATATATATTATTCAACTAATTGAATTAGATTATAAAAAAAAATGTCTATATGATGTTTTAATAAAAAAAAAAATATTTTTTTCATAATTCTGTAATTATCTTAAATTAATTATTACTAAAAAAATAAAATAATTTCCTTTGTTTCTAAATCTATGGCCTATAGCCATATTGTCATTCTTAATGAAGATCTAAAACTTATTTTTTCAGTACTTAAATCAGTATAATTTATTACTAAATTAATAATAATTATTATCATTAATAGCATTTCTTTAAATTGATATAACCGAAGATAATAAACTATTCATAATCATGATCTTGTTTTAATTTTAACAGGTTAATCACTTATGATAATTTTCCAATGATAAATCATAACAGAAACAGCACCGTGTAATTTAATACAAATCATAAGAAAGAAAAATGTAACAATCATCTACCACTAATAATAAGCAAGATAATAAATTAAATGAGATTTCGAAGTTAAACCTCTCATAAATTTTTTTATCTAATAATAATTAAGAGATTAATAACTACATCTCCTCTTACATTGCTACGAGACAAAGAGGAGAGTACTTTTAATTTGATTTATTATGTTTATACCACTTTAGCTTAACCTACTAACTTTATATTTTTTTTTTTCTAACTACGAATATATAAGAAAATCTAAGAGATGAGAGAATTGCTAACTTTTCTCCAAGGCAGTAGTGAAAACAAATGAGAGAAAGTTGAGTTTTTATAGGTATGTTTTAGAAGTTGTAGATGGGATTGAATTAATTGTGAGTTGATTATTTTCTATTTATTTTGTTTTATTGAATTACAACATTATTTGTTATATTGAATAATGAAAGTTGTTGGAAGCTTCCTGCAATTCACGTGAGAGTCTTTGCCATCAATGGTAATGTAAAAATCTTGTTATCATTATCTCTCATTTTTAATCCTTTATTACTTAAACTAATATATTACGCTAAATTTTTCTTCTCTAGATCTGAAAAACATATTTTTATAATTATAAATACATTCAATCAGTTTTAAAAAATAAAAATAAAAATAATAAATATAATTTCATTATCATTTATGTATAATTAATAAATATAAAAATAATAAAAAATTAATTAAAATTAATAAAAACATTTTAATAATAATAATAATATCCTTTATTACTTAAAATAATATACATTGTTAAAAAAAAATTCCTTCCAAAATTTTTAAAATTATTTTTGTAATTTTAAATACATTAAATAGTCACAAAAATTTAAAATAAAACTAAAAAGAAAGTAATAAATATATTTTTAATATAATTTATAAATATAAAAAACAATAAATTATTGATTGAATTAATAAAAAATATTATAGGACGTTTTCAATTAGTTAAAATAAAGATGGATTTTAATATATTTTATTTTGATATAAAATATAAATAATAACAATGGATTTACTATTATTAAAATTGATTGATCAAATTAAGTAACAAAAATAATTATTTTAATTTTATAATAACCTATAGTGTCTACGTATTATATATAATATGATAATGAAAAAACATATCATACTACATTAAATTCTCATACTAATTTAACGAATAGTAATGTGCATTTTTTTAACTCATGAAAAAATATAATTATAGTAATTAAAATAATTATAATTAACATATATTTTAATTTAAATTAATAAAAATAATTATGATTAATTACTACTAATATATAAATGATTCTTTTTATTTTTGTTTTGTTAGACATTTTTCTCGATCTTTATATATCAAAAAATAAGATATCTTTATATATGTTCATTTTCTTCTATTTCTTCTTTTGATATGTTTAGGGTGGCATATTGTGACACTAAGTATGATAATCTTTTAATTTACTATGTTGACATTACAATAGATGTTTTTATCATTCTTTCACTCTACATTATTTTATGAAATTAGTTATTCTTTGTGTTTAGTTTAGAAAATGGTAAGCAATGATTTTTTTTTTTTGTTTTCAAAATTTTCCTATTTGTTTTTTTTTGTTTTCAACTTTTGTGATAATTTTTTACTTTTTTAATTACATTTTAAAACTATTTTAAAATTTATGTGTTATGTTAAATTTTTCTTTCTTTTTATTTGAGACATATTTCTAATTAAAAATAAACGATGAATCAACTCACCATTGACAAAACATGACAAAATAGAATATAACTAACTTGATTAGAATTAGGATAAAATATACCAGAATTATTAACGAAATTTATAATCAAGTTTATTTTTGACATATTTTATAAAATGAAGGATAAAAATCAATGATTAAAAATAAAAAGAATAAAAAGAAAATTTTCTCTATTTATAGAGATTGAAAGCACGTTTAATCCTATAAATAAGTTTTTTTTTTCTTTTTAAATTGTATGAAACAATTTTATTAATTAATTGAGATTTTAAAAAATTAGTTAGTAAAACATATATTAAAAAAAATATATATATAAGTAAACAAAAACTCAAAACCAAAATATTAATGTAGCATTTAATATGATTAATATAATATTTATACAAGTATATAAATAATTATTTTTTATATAGTATGAAATAATTTTATTATTTAATTGAGATTCTATAAATAATTAAAATTTTATTAAATTTAATTTATAAATATTTTTAAAAATATTCAATGAGCGACAAAAAAGAAACATGACAAGAAACTTATACAAAAAGAGGATGAAAATGAAGTAATGTTTAACCGTATAAGGTGCCAATAAATGCATTGATGATATCTTATCACTTTTTCAATTTCATTATTCTCTCTTACAATCATTCTTAAAGAGATTTTGCACATACATACTGTATTTTTAAAGAGTTGAATTATTCATATCATAATTTATACAACAACATATTATATTTTATATATTTATCTCTCCTTTTCACATTAGATATTGTACTTTTAAAGTTATCACCAAACATTGACATGCATTAACAAGGAGGTTTTACATGTTGTGACAATATGATGATGGTTGTCTCAAACAAATAGATATTCAAAGTTTTATATATTTTTAATTTACCTCTCATATATATGTTGTAATGTGTTTGGCAAGCATAGGGATTGTGTGGACTGCTAGTACACACATATGTAATAACAATAGTGATTGGGGCTGGGGTGGTTTCTCTAGCTTGGGCTATAGTTCAATTTGGATGGATTACTGGTATGTTGTCTTCTTTGTCATCACTTACTATACCTTCATTCTTTTCTTTTTAATTGTTATCTTACCAGTTACTTGTAAAAGGAACTACACTAATTACATGGATGTTATTCATTCTAACTTTGGTATACTTCGCACAATTAAATTATCTTTCAGGGTTTTAAATATTAATTAATCTTGGTTGTGGTTGTGGTTGTGTTTGATTAGGTGGTAGTGGCTTTAGTGTAGGTCGAAGTACTTACAAAACCACATAAGAAGGAAAGTGTGATGCTCACTTTTAACATTGAGCACCATGAATTTTAGGTGGAGGAGTCATTTTTAGAGAATTTGATCCTTAAAATGTAGGTGTCATGTAGTAGGTCTAATAAAGGACATAAAGCTCATTGCCTCACATAAGCAAATCCATGATAGTTGCCCTATTTAGGAGTATAGGCCAACCATTGTCTTAGGGAGTATGAGGCCATTAATGGCATTTGACAAATAGCCCAAAATACCTATCAATACATCTCGCTACCAAGGGATGTCAACAACGGACAACATGATCATATCATAGATGCCTCATTCCTTCCAATTTTTTCCTTTCATGGTTACCATTCAAATGAGTCAAGTATTCTAGAAGAGTCTTTGGCTAGGTGCAAAAGTGAGAAAGGAAATGTGAATCTCGTACTAGTTGTAAGTTAGGGGAAAAGAGACATTTTTTGTGATTAAATAGTTTCGCTTGATTAGAGTCATTGTTCTCTCCTTTAGCAATGTGGCAAAGGGTTTAAAAGAAATTCATTCTCTTATTTTTTTAAAGGTGATCAATGTGTTGAAAGCCATTTGAGGGTACAATTAGAAGAACCATGCAAAAAGTTCTCCTTCTCCTCTATTGAAGATTGGCCCTAAGAAGTACTAGGATCGCTATCTAAAGACATGGTCACAAAATTAGGGTTCAAAGTTTAGGGATAAAGGAGTTAAGGAGTTGTAAAGGTAGCAACTACCATTGAGAATTTTTAAATGAATTAAGTAACATAAATCAATCTAAGAGATAATGAGATAAAGGAAAACAAAAGATCAAATAAAGAGCAATTTGAAAATCAAAGAAGATGGTTAATAGTTATACTTGATAACTTGGAATTTGAATGAACTTTCGTTTCAAGTATTTTTCTTTTGTTGTTCAAGAAGAATTATAAATAATTATTGTTGAATCTTGAACAACGTAAAAAAAAGGTGGCAATTATGTTGGCACTAAAGTTGTCTGTCGATTAGAGCATGATAATTACCATCGAGCAACTAACATGGTAGCTCACACTAGAACATGTAATTTAGTTGTTAGAAAGTAGAAAGGGTAGAGTCATAATAACATGAAAACAAGGTTTATAATTTGATAGGTAGTCCTGTTAGGAGACACAGAGGCACGATGCTTACAAAAACCAATAATGTAGGCATTTAAATGAAAGGATAAAAACACACTAGAATGAGGTTGATGTGTGTGTGTATGTGAATTTTAAAGCTTTTCATAATTTTTTTTTGCAAAGCTTATATGGAAAACAAGTTCACAAACAATTTTTTCCAAGAAAAGTGTGGAAAGATAAGGCTAAGATAAAAATGAGAACATGAATTTGTGTACTAGTTCATTTAAACCTTGAGTTACGTCTTATTCTCTTTCAAACTTAAAAGGGTTTTACTAACCAAAATCAATGTTACAAAATAAGTATTCTTTATATCATTCTTATCAATCCAAGTATTCTCTATGTTACTTATAGCAACAATCCCTCTAAGATTGAAAAATCAAAGTATTCTCTCACACTAAGTCATTATTGGTTCAACAAACTTTATTAGTTTGGAAGAAAAAAGTCTATTGATAATTGTTAATTATACACACAATTTTGCAGTACTTAGGTGTAATTAGTTGAATTTTCTTATGCGTTTGGTCCTTGTTTGCACTCATTTTTAGCAACTTTGAATAAATGAATTGTTTTAAAATTAAAGTTTAGTTTTGTTGTTTTTATACTTGAACATTTCTTGTTTATTTGTTTTGAAGGAAATTTAATGAAGGACATAGTTGGAAGAAAAGTTAGAAACAATGTCACTTAAGCAAGGTCATTCTAGCTAGCTTAAGCAAGACTCTAAAAATAGAAATAAATGGCCTCGTTGCTTGCTTAAGCAAGCTATTTTTAGCTTACTTAAGCAAGTCTTTACTAGTGGATGAGGTTGCTTTTATGCACACTAAAACAAACAAATTTTGGCTAGCTTAAGCAAGTTTGTTAGGAATAGCCCACATTGAAGGTTTATTTGTTATAAAAGGTGACCTATAACTTTAATGAAAGGATTTGAAGCTTGAGAAATCAAAAAGCATAAGGTCAGAGATAGTTGATGACAACTTTCATACTTAAAGATTCATCTTCAACTATTTCTTCATCAAATTTTCCTCCCTCCATAGTTATGAGTAGTTAAATTATCTTTCATTGGGGTTTAATGTAATTATTCTACTTTCATGTGATTATATTTTATTATTCAATAAAATATTTGGATTAGTTATTTTTGATGCTTCATGTTTGCCTTTTAATGGATCAACTAATTACATGATTCTAAACATTTGATCCTAATTGAAAAATTCAATTGAATTGTAAAATAAAGAGCACAACCAATAATTTTTATGCCTAAAGATTGGGTAAAAATGACTGATCATCATTAAAACCCTTTATCTTAGTATTGATCACTTGGTTACACTTATCAATAAATTGATAATGGAGTCAATCGACTTAGATTCTCTTGCGTAAGGAATTAAGCTTTGAATAATTGTGGGTTAATGATAACATAACCTTAATTAAATAAGAATATTAGTAATTGAATAATAGAACGATTTAATGAAGTTAAAACCCACCCAACCATCTCATCCATTATGACAACCTATTTTTCTACGAATGTTAAATGTTTAATAGTATCATAAAATCATTCAACCATTCTCTTACTCTTAACTTATAAATTTTTGCAATAGTTTTAATTTCTCAACAGCTAAATCTCATACTCTACTTTATTATTATTAATACCGAAGTAATGTGCAAGTTACTGTGGAGATGATACTTTAGTTTCACTTTATTACTTGTATGACCAATACACTTGACATAATTTCAACATCTACTCACACTAGTGAGAATATATTAGTTCAAGCACAAATACAAAATAATTTTGCAGAGCAAAGAATACAATTGTTTAAGCGTTTTGTAACATAATTATCTATAGATTTGATTAGTTTTATCACCTAAAGTATATACCATCTCAATTCTTTTGGTCTTCACTTTTAATCTTTATATAGGTTTTATGAACATGTTTTCGTTGTGAGACACAAGACTTGTAAGACTTTTCATTTTGAATATTCATTAAATGCACAAGGACTTTAGTCATATTTTCCTTTTTACGTAACATCTTCAAAAGAGAAGAGAGAAAATCATATGTTTTTCTTTCTTATAAGTCGTTAACACATATTTTGAGAGTGACTTTATTATTTTGTATATTCTTTCTTCGATCTTTTTTCATAATTCGACTCTTTACTTGAAGTTAGCCTTTTTTTTTTATCAGAGACTCTAATTATCCTTCCAATAAATTTTCTTTTTATTAAATGATTGAAATTCAAACATTAGACCTTATTTGAAAAATAAATAGATTAACATATGCATAAAGTATAATAAGAGTAATTATCCTCAACATTTGAAACTATGAAAGTTTTGAGCTTAGAGCTTCATGATAGGAAGACATTAAATGAAAATTGTAAGTGACTATAAAAATTAAAGTGAGTTTTCATTAAACGTTAGACGATAATGAAAAGCTTCATGTTTTACACTAGATATGTTAGTTAAAGCTTTGGACATTCATTACATTTAATAAAAACATTGGATGCACGTCCATTTTGCTCGTTGGGCACAAGTTTAATTAAATAATTTTTGTGAATCTAAGTCAAAGCAATATACCTTTATCAACACTGGACGTATATTTCATTTGCAAAACTCGTCAAAACTCATTAGTATATTAATATTTAATGTTTTTGTTATAAAAACCATGAGATTTTTTAAGACTTAGACATTTCTCATGTTTTTTATTTTAACATTTGGATTAAGTCATACATAATCTTCCTAGAATCTAGAATAGTGGAGAGTTAAGGATTAGGAACAACTAATGTTTAATTCAATATTATATTACAAATTCTTGGATTGTAATTTCCTAATGATGTCATCTTTGACTTTGATATTTTATTATTTGATCTTGAAATGACCCCACATAAGGACATCCGACTAGGTGATCATCAAAATCCTACAAATCAAATGGCAATTCAAGAAAGTGAAAAGGTAATGTCATGCGCAAATTTTTCCATATAATAAAGTGTATTAATGATGTTTATTAAGTAACTAGGTCATTAAACCTTAAAACTTCCTATTTATTCTACTAAAAGAGACAAGATAACCTAACCTAATATTCATAATTTGTCTCTTAACTCTATGTTAATAACTTGAATGTCAGAATATTTTTATAAGTGTTTCCACCATTATACACGAAGGAGATGTAAGAGGAACAACCATAAAAAAAAGTTTTGCCAATTTTGATAGAAACAAATACTTATCTTGTACTTTCGTTTTCTCATGAATCAGTGAGAAAGGACCAATTGAAACATTAAATATGTTCAAAGAATTACTCCATGCAAAATCTGACGTGTAGATTTCATCATGGCAAAATTGTGGCTATGTTTTTTTCCTACTTGCAACTACTTCACAAAAAGGAAAGAAAGAATGATATTGTGCTCTAAATCATGTGTTGAAGATGAATTCGACCAATTGATAAGACTCATGTTGAAAAAATAAGGATTCACCGCCCCCACTTTACTTTGCTACCTTACTCAAAAAAAAAGTCACTTCTATAAAGGTTTAACATCATTAATCCATGATTAAAAACAATGAATTATTTAGCAGATACCACATTCTTCATTTAACACATGCTAACCATTAACTAAGAAGGCGTATTAAACTTTACTACAATTGTAGTTCCCGTACGTCTCCACGCTTTATTTGGTCTATAATATTTTTTCCTAGCTAGTGTAGGCCAGGTTTCTGTTCTCAAACCCGTAGAAATTCTTTTTGTATTCTAACAATGTAGTTAGCGACAGATTTTGGATTTTAAAAATAATTAAGAGGTAGGGAAGATAGTATTGATTCTAGTAGAAAGTTTTGTCCTCCAATGGATAGTTGTCTAAATTTTACATAGAGAAAAATCGTCATATAATTCGTCGAAGAGCGTGTATCTTGTCTAGTACTAGAGAGATCCAAATGTCTAGTTTTAGTGAATGAATTTAAGTTTAGTTCAATTATAGCTTGCGGTGATAAATTAGTCACGATATTTATTTATTTATTTTGTATAATTGCCATTTTCTTAAACCTGGGTCATGTTATCATGGTATCGTACATATAAGGTAACTGATAAGAAAACATATTTTAATTCAAATTTTTTTTTTGGGCAATTTCATCATATGAATTTCAGTCACCTGCACATGAAACCAGAATCTAACTGTAAATTTATCACCAGTTAGATACCTTAATGGTGCTAATATGCAACCATATAACAAAGTAGTGATAACCACTTGCTCCTTCTCTTTCTTGCCCTCTTCATATACACATTACTGTACTAACAGTTATGTGAATTTTCGCATCAAAACTTCTCATCAGACATTTAAGTTAATAGTTTTGCACCTGGTGCAAACCATACGCACCACTTTTAAGTCATACATTGTAGTTTTTCCCATCCGGTATGTCTCCAAAACCTTTACATAAATGCTTCAATTTCTTTACATAAGTGTAGAGGGATACTTCAATTCCTTTACAAAAAAGTACTTTTAATTTCCAGGATAAACCTTACATAAATTTTTCAAGCACACTCAGTCAAAATCATGTATGTATTATGCTAAAGCACATATCCTGTTAGTGTTACACTCATGATGAATTATTCATGATCTTCCAAGCTGATTGAGATATAGAGAATAAAATAAAATTGTTTAATAGGGAAAAAAATAGATTATAAGAGAAATAGCAAACAAACACGAATATCTCGAATGAATGTAAAACTTGAACTAAAACAATTATAATATTAATTTCTTTGTGGCTATGACTACCATCACAACAACCGCCATCACTATCCGTTTGAACATATGGCAACTACTACTCTAATCAATAGTGTTGGTACGGGTCTTCGTACCTCTTCATACTCAACCCCACGGCATCATTGAATCTCTACTTCTCAAGCACAAAAGAATAAAAAGGTAAAAAGAAGTACAGCCACAAAAAAAAGAAAGAGTTCAAATTACGAACATAAACTAAGAATGAGGGAAATTATAATTATCAAAGTAGAAGCCAACCTCAATGGTTTGACAAACTCAGAAGCTTGATTTGCGGACATATCAGACTCTAGTGACCACTCAGATCTGAAGTTAGGGTTTGACCCATATAGAGATTGCACCCCCTTTATGTCATCAATGTTCAAATCAGCCCTCTTATCTCTAGGCCTCAAACTTGGATACATAACAGCCTCTTTCACCGAACTATGAGACAACCCCAACAAGTGTCCAATCTCATGTGTGGCCACCGACTCCAAGTCCACCGCCACCTCCGACGTGGTTGACCAAAAGTCAACCGCCCACGTCTCAGCCGCGTCGAGGTGGAGCCGACCGATCTCCGGCGAGAAGGAGTGGGCCAACACTCCAAGCACCCCATCAAAGGGCTCACCATCACCATGCTCCCCATTGTAAAACCCTATTTTTATGTCAGTAAGATCAAAATCACTCACCTCAACAAAACTAACCGGAATAACCGAAGCCCACCTTAAGAATGCACGTTGGAATGCTTCTCTTATCTCCTTCATCCTCAAACTATGGATCATGTTCTCACGTGAGAAGGCATAGGTGAGTGTCATTGGCATGGGACGTGACCAACGTGGTTTTCCCGGGAAAAACACAAAATGCTTTGATGAATGCATGTTGTGAACATGATTGTGATTATGGCGTCCTGTGTTTGTGTCTGGATCACCGCATCTTGGTGTGATCATTTGAGAAACCGTGTTGGAATCGAGCTTCCCAGTTACTTGAAGTCCAAGGTTTCGTTGGTATCTAACAAGAGCAGATTCCAACGTTGCATCAAATTCGTCATTGAAAGTGTTGTTGTTTTGTAGGTACCCGAAACGATGTAGGTATCGTTTGAATTGTGATATGCCGGTGATTTTAGTGCCTCTGCCAGCATTGGTTAGGCTTTGGATGTTGCGCTTTGTGATGGCTATTTTGGTGGCTGGTTGTGTGTATGTATGATCTAGTGTTGTTGTTAAAACAATGTGTGAAGATGATAAGAGAAGGAGAGTGAAGAAGAACGTGAAGGAGTATCTAAGTGAAAGGAACATAGTGGTTGCTTAGAGGTTGTGAGTTTGGAGGCATATATAGATGGAAGCTTTGATACAAAGCAATATATATAGAGTCAACTTTATCGAAAAAGATCAATTAACTAATCATTATAACCATTTTTGAACATTGATTTGCATATGATTCATATATAGTTGTGGTACAAGGATAAGACTAATCAGCAATATTGTAAATAATCCCCAGAATCTCCGTATTCATCGTCATGATTTTTTTAGTTGATAGCTTTTGCATGGTTATCACCATGGAAGGTATTGACGGTTAACTATATTAAAAGAAGAAATGCATTTATTTCGTATACATATCTTTAAAGAAAAAATAGAAAAATGTTGAATAAAAAAATTTAATTTTAAAGTAACAACAATGTCAATATCATTTTATTTCTACAAGCTTTTTGTCCACACGTGTGATTAAGTGTTTTTTAAAGTACTTACGATTGTTCCTCCTCGTATATGTTTTCATGTTTTAATTTATAGAATATTTATTTTCTGACAACCATAGATCTAGTCTTTAGAGATGTCTCAAATTATTTTAATAGCTAAAACATATTTTGTACTATTGTTGATCAGATAATCCAAATTACTATATCACTTGTTTGAGACATATATACCAGACATTCATTAATATCTTTTCATACGAATTTATAAGTACGTGCTTTATTATAAGCTTTGTAAAGGTAATTGATTTATTTTTATAGCCACCTATGTTTGTTGTATAGTTAATAGTATATTTCATTCGAGGCCAATTTTATAGACAGTGTTAAAATATTGTGTGCTCTCTGTAAAAAAAAATATATATATTGTGTGCTCTCTTAAGTCACCCAAATAATTGAGCATAACGTACCGTTTAAAAAAAATTGACATTAAGAGGAGATAATTTATCTGTCTTGCCTCTGATATTAAATTAAAAGTTATATTGCATACCTACACTTCATTATTTATAGGAAATTAGTTTAAGTTTTCAAATAAATGTATATTATTTTAAAATATAACATAGCCTTTTCCTGAGTGATACTGTCTGTATAGCTCTTTTATTTTACATGTGAAATGATTTTGTTTCTTAAAGAAAATGACCTAATTCAGTTCACTTATTATTATAATTTTTCTTTTTTTTTCGATATTTTCTCTTTTGCATTAAACAATACTTAGACTAAGATAAGCAATACCTGGTTGATAAATTTGTGTCACCTTCCGAAATTGCTTTATGTGTTATGAAGTAACTTAAAAAACAAAGCAAATTCATTTGAATGGATGAAAGTAGGAGCGAGCGACTGAGAAGTTGTCCAATCTTGTAGGTAACTGTTTCAAGATAAAGTGACAATTCAGGTCTAACAGACACACTTGTTTAGAGTTGTTTTCTCTTGAAGGAGGGGAAAGACTCAATGCTCTATAAAAGTTAGTTACACTCCATCATTATTGGTTGTTGCACTTGTCTTTCTCTCATATCTTTCAGACGTATTGTTTACTCAAAGTCTCATACTAAATAATAAATAAAAATAAAAATAAAAAGGTCAATCCTACGAACTGTCTTTTATGGCTTCGAACGTGAATAACAATCAAAGTTTAATTAGGATTTGGAAAATAAATTCTGTGTAAGCTCACCTGAATAGACATAGTAAATTAATGTTTTATTCTCTCATCTTCTTCTCAGTAACTTATAGGGAGAAAACAAATAAAAAAGAAAAGTGAAATTGACAAGTTGACTAACAAATTGACATGTCACTTGTACAGGGTAACTAACACAACAGTTTGACTGCTATTCGTGAGAGCAGTAGCATCATTCAAAATTGGTTCTGTATATTTTACAAGTATAAAAGTAATAGAATTAAATAACTTTTCATATAGTAAAAAAAGGTTTTATTTTATTTTAGTTTTTTAATTTGTTTAATCATTTAAAGATTTTTTTAATTTCAATTTTAACTATCTAATAACAATATTAAATAATAACATTATAATAATGTTAGCAATCTAATGACGTTTTATATTAATGAAATGTAAAAAGTAGTTATATATATTTTATTTTGATAAATTATATTTTTAAAGTTTTATCAGTTAATCTGACATTATCAATTATTTTAAACACATGATAATTTAAAAATATAATTTTTCAAATAAAAAATTATATGTGAATATTTTGTCAAATATCTTAAAAATGTGACAAGTCATCACTTTTTAAATTATCAATTAATATTTTTATTTGACAGTACAGACTAAAAATAAAAAAAAAATACTCTATTTTATAAATATTAAAATATTATTTATGTCAAAATAATATAGTAGATGTAATACTAACACTCACAAGGATGATTAAAGTTAAAATTGGACTAAAATATCATCTTACTCTCTTATGTTTTTAGTAATTTTTGCTTTGATTTTTTATATTTTAAAATTCTTATTTTAATCTTTTATTTTTGCAACATTATCTAATATGATTTCTCTATTAGTTTTACACTAACTCTGTTAGTGCTTTAAATTTTAAAATAATTAATTTTAATATAATGACAATTAAAAATTTTCACTGTATTAAAATAAATTATTATAATTAATTTAAATATGTAAGCAACAAACTGCCACAATTTTTTATTAAATATTTTGAAATTCTGAATCCTAACCTTCAAACTAATAGTAAATCAAAACTTCTCACGAAATGGATCAAAAGTTTCTTCCAAGGAAACAAATCAAGTAGGTAAGGGTAAATTTCCAAAATCTCAATGCAAGTATACATAAAAAGCTAAAATTAGATTCCTCAAAGTTGCACCTTTGATCTGTCCTCCGAACTGCTAACCAACATGTAGGGATGAGACTAGGCCAAACTACTAAAAAAGGCTATGGTCTAATTTGTCTAAAGTCTAGTAGGACCTGATTTATTTAATAAAAAGACTAAGATTGAACTTTTTAAAAAAAGTCTATTTAATTAAATATACTATACTTAGGCTTATAAAAACGTGTTTTAAGTTTGATAGATCAATTTGTTTATTCATTTAATTATAATAAAAAATTACTATACATGTTATATATACTTTTATATTTAATAAATTAATAATCTCATATCATAAATAAAATAAATATTTGAGATATAAAACTAATTATTATTAAAATAAATTTTATTTTTAAAACTTATTAAGTTTTCTTCATAATTCAAAATCCCTTAACAATGACATCTAAACTAAATAAAAATCATGAGTTTATAAACACATGCCTATAAATAGGTTAATAGGTTAGACCAGACAACAAAAAAAAAAATCAAAGACTAATAGGTCAAGTCAAATCTTCATTTTTTCTACTAAGTCAGACCTATGTACACAAAGTCTGACCTGACTTATTTTCATCCTTACCAACTTGTAATGGAAACTTTATTAATAGTCACATGAACATCGACCACTAACTTGGCATTGTTATCCACCCCTTGACATTAATGAAACCATTAAGCTTACACTAACATCGATTGCTACCTTAACTTACACTAACTCATTAATGAAAACATTGTAACTATAATTATCTCTTAAAAAATTAAATTAAATTAATTAGACTAATATTTTATTTAATTTAAATGAAATAAAATTAATTTAAGGTAACATGAAACTACACAAAATTATTAAACAAAATCTACCTAAGTTTAATCACTTAATTAAAGAGTTATTAGTGGGGTGAACTCCAACTTAAAAAGATCAACTAACCTAGGACCCTACCCTATAAAGTTATTAGTTGCTCACTTGTTTTCTTAAAAATTTTATTTCCCTCTCTTGGTCCTTTCACACCATTCTTCCACCCCAAACTCCCTTATGTTGATGGACAAACCATTGGGGTTGCAAGGAGGAACTTTTTCTTCTTCGTAACCTACTGCATAAATTCTATTAAAGAAAGCAGAGGTATGAAGGAATTTTCTGTCCTTTCTATTGCCATTTTGTTATTTAAAAATAAGAGTAAAAGGCTCTCATGTGTAGCTTGATATGTGGGTTATGTTATAATAATTGGTCGAAGCTTAAAATGAAATTTTCGTATGGTTTAATGGTATTGTTTTTACTCTATGTGTAGTGAAAATTTTGTACTTAGTTTGGTGTTTTTATGCTTGTGAATGGTTACTTTATTGATTGATCATGTTTCCAACACACTAAACTATGTTTTGGAAGTCTTGGATGCATGATTGTTGGCTGAAACCTTGATTGGAGTTGCTCTTTAAATTGGTTCAAAAATAGAGTGTGACATGGGTGAAGAAATTCGTTTTTATGTGGCTGTTGTTTGGGAATGAATTTTCTGTGTTAAGTGCTATTTACTTTGAAGACTGATGCTAGAAATTTGCACTAACTAATGATAATTTGTAACCTATGAAATCTGGACTAAGGACCAAACCATGTTGCCTCTATTTTAATGTTAAAATTGTAGTTATTGGAACTTAATATTATTTTTGCTGTTTGGAGTTCAAACTGAGATAAAAATGACTTAAAATTAGTGAAAAATAAGTCTCAATGTGTATGAGTAAAGTTCGAGTAAAGTTTGGAGATGTTTGAAGTACGTATTTAAAAGTTATAATGATGTTTTTGAAGGCTGAAAAATTAGTGACAAGATTGCATCCTAACAGCAACTATGTTATTTATTTAACTATGTATTGGTCTTAGTTTGTTGATAAAATTGGTATATGAATGTTAGCAATTAATGGTAAATATTTACATTAACAAATGGTAATCCTTAAGTTACAAGATCTGGACCAAAAATGAAGTTGTGTACCTCAGTTTTGTGTCAAATGAAGCCTCTAGAATAAAATTGGAACTGACTGTTTGAGACTTTAAATAAGATGGAAATGACTTAAAAATGATTAAAAAAAAAATTAATGTGTATGTCTGATGTTTAAGTAGAGTTTGGTGATGTTTGGAATGTGATTTTGAAGTTATGATGATGTTTCAAAGAACTGAAAAACTAGTGATAGTAATTATATCTTGACAGCAACTATGTTTTTATTTAACCATGTAAATGTGTTAGTTTGTTGGTAAAATTGATATATTAATATTAAAATAAATGGTAACATGTCATACTATGAATTAGGACCTTAAAAATATGGTTTAGATGTGTAAAATGAATTATTTGAACATTCTATTTGTTAATGTAAAACTGGTGAGGAAAGTTATTGTTACAACATGTAAGTTATTTATTGAGTTTTGGTTTTAATTTGATGATGATATTGAAATACTAATGTTAAAAATTAATGGTAACATGTTATATTATGAATTAGGATCTTAAAAATATGATTTGGATGTGTAAAATAATTTATTTGCATGTTCTATTTGTTGGTGCAAAATTAGAGACGAGATTGTCATAGATGGAGAATAGAAGACTTGGTAAATTAATTTGCAAGATTTGGATGAGAGTGTATTTTATTAGTTTTATGTGTTATAATTTGATTAAGTCATGATAAGTTACTTAAGGATGTTAATAGGAGACTTAATAAATTAATTTGTGAGCTCTGAAATTGTCTAACTCCTCTATTTATGCAATATGTAACTTATTTGAAAAAGTAATTATGCAAATTATTGGTGAAGGGCTTGTACACGTAATTATGTTATTTTTGTATGGTATCAAGTAATGTACGTATTAGAGAAAATCTCATTCGATTCAAAGCTAAAACTAAGGAAAATAAGCCACATTGCAACTTGGCACAATAGTAAAGTGACGTGCAGTGGCAACAGCTAGAAGTGCTAAAAAATGTGATTAAACAACATCATAAATTTAATATAACGAATCATTTGAAACTCTTATATATATTAGGAAATATACCAAAACAAAGAAGTTATAAGCATTTTTTTAGATACGTATATGATTCAACGCAATAATTTAATTTAATTTTGAACATTAAAATTTAAAATTGATAACTTAAGAATAAAATGTTTAATCAAATATATTTAATTATCATTGGATAACTATAAAGGGATGAAGGGCTTAATTATGTAAGATTAGGCAATAATTTGAAATTATAAATATAAAGCAACGAAAAGCCATTAAATTAAATATAACATTAACACTTAATTGACAGTGGTTATTTTATAAAATTTGAAAAATCGTGAGAAGTGAATATTTGATTAGTAAATACAAAGAACACTTGTAGAGAATTATATGATAAACTTACATTAGTTAAATCTTTAGGAGACATAAGATTTAATTAAAACATATTATGTGATTAAATTGTTTCTTTAATATGAGTGGAATGTCATTGTATGTGACAACCTTAATGATGTGTTGAATTAATACTTGATTGATATTTGTCTATCTTACTAGATAAGATATTAGTTGGTCATCTCTAAAATATGAGACGAGATATATATTGTATGCTTATGTTTTTTACAGATAAGACGTTGATGATAGACAACCATTGAGTACAAGATAAACCCTTGGTGTGCGACAAGCCTTGTTTGTATTATGGAGCAGCATAAGGCTGTAGAGCCTGTGGTTATAAAGCTTGAGACCTTAAGACTAGATTTGTAACGACCTAAATTCTATACTAATATAAACATACATATAAGCTTATCTTTATTAATTAGACAAAGGATTACATAAGCATCTTGTTACTATTACAACTATTTTTGAATTAAATACCTCATAAGAAGCCTTATTCTTCTAGTTGAATTCTCAATTATTATAGCTATATAGCTTTTAGGATTCATTCCTAAGCTATTTGTTAGAGTTATAGGAAGGAATTATTATTTAATGAAGAAATTTAGATCTAAAGGTATTTTGGTCTTTTTCCCACAAAATTTCTTAGAACATTCATGTCTTCTTTTTACTATGATACTTTTAATATTTTATGTGTGGCTATAATCATAGGAATTTCTATATTAATTTAATCTTTATAATTCTACCAATTTTATTTGTTTCTTTATAGGGATATTTTAGTAAAAACCTTCCAAAAATATTATTTCAACTTTGCTCTATGTGATTTTAGCCTTAAGATTCTAGAAAAATAATACATTACATCTCCTAGCACTTAAATTATTTTCATATCATAAAATACATTTTTAAAGGGAAAAATAAGTAATTTTATTACCTAGGGGTATAATGGTCATTTTATAATATAATTTTATTTATAAAGATTTTTGGACATTCAAAAGTGGATTCTATACCTTAGATAGTGTTATGAAAGCTTTTTAAGGTTGATCTTCAATTCTTATAACCAGACTAGGTCTTAATTTAAATTTTCTTCATGTAAGGGCATTTTTGGAATTTATAGAAAAAAATAATTATTTCTAACTAATTTTAAAAAATAAATTTCTTGTTCTATTGTTCCCTTCTAACATTACCTTTGTTTAAATTCCTAGAATTTTCAAGGATCAATAGAGGCCTGAATTACTCAAAAACAAATTAAGAATAATTAAAAAGAAAATTTTGAAAGGAGGACCATTTTGGTAATTTTCTTTTCTTCTTCAACCTATGGCCAAAATTTTGCACCAAAGATTTGAATTTGGGTATTTCAATTCTATGCAAGCTCGTGCCAATTTATTTACCTAGAATCCTTCCTTAGGTTAATACAAACCTAATCCAGTGATTAATTAGGAAATATCTACTTTTAATTAGCCAATTAAAATCGAATTTTTCTACGTTTGGAAACAAATTTTTTTTTTTCTATTTCAGAGAATTATGGAGTTTCAGAGTATGAAACTTTGCAGAACCTAAATTGATATTTTATAAAATGATTTTGTAATCTAAATTAAAAGAAAGGAAAACTCCTCCTACCTTAATTCGAAGTTTTGAATTTTCTTCAATGGAGGCTTAGTTCACCACTATAATTTTGTATTCCTTGGTTGTTTTCTTCAATTTTTTTGTGCCAATAGCTTTCTGGGAGTATTTCGATTCGTTTGGGATAGCTTGGGAGCGAGTTGGTGGGATGTATTGAGTTATTCAAAGAAAAGGAAACTTGGTTTTGATGGCGGATTCTGATTTCATCTTAGGGCTATTTATAGCATTTCTGGCCACCCAAGGAGGAATATTTTATGCCTTATAGGCTAGGGTAGCCTTGCTGAGTCACAGAGGGGTATAGGCTAGCCTCGGTGGCGCTTTTATAGAAGCCTCAAAGTTTTTAGAAGGAGCTTCAATGGCGGTTTGGTTGAGGGAGACGATGAACATTGGGAAGGGTTAAAACTATTTTATTTTGCTAATGCCTCAGCAGTGAGCCTAGCGGTCTCAATGACAATCCTTCCTCTCTACTCTCCTAATGCGCCTAAAGGGGGGGTTTGAACCTAGCCAACACCTTTTTTTTCATTCTCTACTTTTTATTTTGAACTAACTCATTGTTGACTCTACAAATATTTATTATTTGTGAGTTATACTACCCACGTGGGATAGCTTAACTGGCAACAATGCACGTCCCTTCTCTCCTCCCTCGTGTCTCAAGTTCGAGTCCTTCCAAATTTTTTTTTTGTAATTTCACTTTTCTTTTTCCTTACTTCTTTTCCATTTCTTTTCTTTTTATTTTATTTATATATTTTAATTTTTACTTAATTATTTTTGCTTCTAAAATTTTCTAAAAATTCCTAAAATTCTCCTTTTAGTCTCTTCTATTTATTTTTGCAAATTCTGTATCAAAATAAATTTTTATTTTCTTAGTTTTATTATTATTAATTTTATTTTCTATTTTTAATTTAATTATTTCTGCCTCTAAAATTTCTAAAATTCTTCTTTTTAGTCTTCTATTTATTATATATATGTTTTTTATGTTTTATTCAGTTTTGTCATTTATAATTTTAACTAGAAACTATATTTTCTATTCTTTAATTCTTAAATTATTATTTCTAAAATTTACATTTTTCTTTTAATTGTTCTATGGATCATTATTATACTGTTATTATTAATTTATCTAAATTCTAATTGTTATTTTTCTAACTACACTTAAGAATTTTAGAATTTGTTAAATAAATAAATACCTAATTATGAACTAATATAATCTTTAATTCAATTGTCTAGATTTCATCACATCCAATAAATAAAATTTTATTTTTTAAAATTAAAAAGCAGGATGTTACAGTGGTGAAATTTGGAAAATGTATTTTAATGAGAATGAAATCTACCATAAATTGATTTTAAATAAAAAATAAATAAATGTTTAAAATGAGACTTGAAATTGTTCTTTTGTGAGTTCTTTTTATTTAAACTAGTGGTATTTTAACACTTCCAAATGAAAATTGTGTCTTCAATTTGATTGGTTGATTGAATAACTATGAAAATTAAATTTCTTGAATTTTATTAGAAAAATATTGAAATAAAACAACAACAAATATAAGTCTAAAAGAGTATCAGCAAGAAAAGATAATTTGAAAAAATAAAAGTTTATAAATATTACTACAGATTGGAAAAAGTATAAAGTTTGGAGAAGAAATAAAGGTATAATTAGATGTAAAGCAATAAATTTGATCATGAAGAAAATAAAAACGAATTGTTCTTAAGACATCGGTTCAAAATGTACATATTGTTCGCAAATACACTTAGTTTTCTTGATCTTCAACATTTTTGGTTGATATGGAATTCTTTGATAATTTGAATCAAGTAATGAGAAAATCCTAAATAACCTATTTATAGGATTTTTATAACATCCCCAAATCAAGGATTAACTTAGAAAGGCTAGTAAGGTTAATATAATGTATATGCATACACACACACACACACATAAGCAATAATAAATGAATAAAAAGATAATAAATAAATAAATAATGATAACAATAGTAATGATGATGATAACAAACAGAAGAAATGAAATAATCATGAAAAATAATATCTTAAGTTAGGGATTTTGTGGTATTATTATTATTTTACTATTATTGTTAGTACTATACTTATTATTGTTACTGTTATTATTTCATCTAATTCCTTTAGAAAAATAAGCATATTAGTATTTGTGGTAAGATTCGAATAATTAACTACGCTAGTAACTTATATAAGATTATATAATGATGATACTAATATATA
>JAMLFT010003562.1:0-21733 GCA_026544285.1 Pachyrhizus erosus | reverse complement strand
TTTGGTCATTTATTTGAGTGATATTTCTTTTATTTCATTATTATTATCCAATAGAAATAACACTTTAAATAACAAAATAAATTATTAAAAATATAATTATATATATTTTTAATTCCTGTCAATATTAAAATAATATTAATATATATATGTATATTAATATACTTTGTATTTATGTGTATTTACAAAATTAAAATGATAAAAGACATTTGTAAACATAAAATTATTTGAGTATATAAATTTTTATATATATAATTAATTAATCAATAATTATTATTTCTTTCTTTTATGAAATAAAAAATTAACAATTACAAAATATAATTTAAAATATTTTTTTTTCATTAATACATCTTATTTACAAAATGTAATTAGACTAGTTATTTAACAAATACAAAATAATACAAAGAAAGATAATGATAATAAACAAAGAGATAAATTTAGATAATAAAATAATTAAGAGAATCTATGTTTAAAAATAAATAAATAAAGATAAAGATAAAAAAATTAACAAAATCTTTTAAAACAAACCTCACAAGACTCAATCTTAAATTACATTTATAAAAAGGATACACAAGTTTCTTTTTAGAATCATATAAACATTTTTTCTTGACAAATAAGAAGTTAATAGACTGTTCAAAGCTTAAAAGAGAATAAAATAAATTTTTTTTCTGTGATCTATAAAAAATAATTAATCAATGCTAAAAGTGAGTAAAACATTATCTTTTAAATCCACTCCTAAATCAAGTTTTTCTTTTGGTGGAACATTATACACGATGCTTAATCCATGCAGAGGAGACAGCACTTGCGACAAACTTTTTATGTCAAAAATTGATCACCAGAGTCATATATAATCTATCATATGATGTGGACTTAGGCAAACAAAATAGAGCAAATGAAAAAAAGTAACGTTTCTATAATTCTACCACAATTCACTGCATAGAGTGATTAGATTAAGAAGGAATCCCAAGTTCTTTCAATACAAAATCGTAGTACACAGATACATAATCTAAATCCTCACAGTGCTGATTTTGCAGAAATAGTACTAATTCCGATATACTATAAAATATTATTATATACATTCAGCTATATTGTAAATAACAAGTAGGGTGAGCTTGATTTTGCCGCTTTCTTATACAACGTGTTGCTATTATGCTATAGACAATCAGAGATAATAAGCTATTTAACGTGATAACAAGGGAAAAAACAAGGAAGAAGAAAAAAAAAGCCAATAAATGGAAGGAGCAATAAAGCTCTGTATACTCTAAAAGCAACGCTAAACGCTGGTTTTGTCATCTTGAATTCCCTGGCTTCCTTAGAACACGAAGCACAATGTTATAGTAAAGCGATCGTCGCGAACATTTGTGATTTATCTTCATCGTCCTTTTGGATTGCCAATTTGTGAAAAGATGGCAGCAGAGTTATCACTACTGGACTCGTGGCTAAGGTCATGCACATTCTCAAGGCTAAGGATTTTGTGGTGAGTTGCCATGTCTTTGTTTTCCAAGCTTACTTCTTCAAACTCACCATCCTCAAGATGCAGTTTGTGGGTTGAACCATCGGGGTTTAGTTGCACATTGAGAGCAAATTCGAGATTCCACAATAGATCATTCATTGAGGGGCGTTCTAATCCAAGATCAGACACACACTTCTCAGCTGCATCAGCAAACTTGTTCAAGCTTTCAAGGTTGATCTGTTCTTTGATGTCGGGGTCAATGATGTCCTCAAGTGTTCCTTTTCTTTTGTTGTACACTGCCCATTCTGCAAGGCTTACTTGTTCCTTTGGAAGGTTAGGATTGAGAGCAGGCCTTGCACAAAGTGCCTCAAATAAAACAACTCCAAATGAGTACACATCAGATTTCTCAGTCAACTGTTGCCTCCTGAAATATTCAGGATCCAAGTATCCAAAGCTACCCTTCACCACAGTACTAACATGACCTTGGTTCATGTTTGGACCCGTTTTGGACAAGCCAAAATCTGAGACCTTGGCAACCCAATTTTCATCAAGGAGAATGTTGGTTGTTTTGACATCCCTATGAATGATGGTGTACTTGGCCCCCGTGTGAAGGTAGTGAAGGCCTCTCGCGGCTCCAATGCAGATCTCCAACCTTTGCTTCCATGATAGAGTGCCTAATGGCTTGTTACCCTTGTAAAGGTGTTCCCTCATGGTGCCAAGAGCCATGTAGTCATAAACTAGACACATCTCACCATCCTCCTCGCAAAAACCAATCAAGGACACCAAATGCTTGTGTCTCAACTTGGACAGCATCTCAATCTCAGTCTGGAACTCGTTTACTCCTTGTGCTGATTGTGGGTTCGATCTTTTGATTGCCACTTTGAACCCATTATCAATAACACCCTTGTAAACCTTTCCAAAGCCTCCCACTCCTATCACATTAGACTCATCGAAATTCTTGGTCCCTTGCTTCATCTCTTGTAAGGAGAAATAGCGGCACAATCCTTGAGCCATGGCTGATAAGTTGCCACTGCCAACACTCTTCCCTAACCCCGAGGATTTGGTGCCTGCGCTGTGCGAATTTCCATAAATAGGTAGCCAGCTTGATGAGCTGTATGATCCCGGAACTCTCTTCTTCTTTTGGTAATGAGCAGCGACAATTACTGCAGCCACGAAGGCAAAACCTGCAGCACCCCCGGCAGCACTGCCAATAACAAAAGTCTTATTACTACTATGCTTATTTTGGAAAGTGCTTGCCTTCTCGTGTTCAATCAACATCTCAGAAGGTTGAGGATTAGGGCCTGACAGGTCTGTGTCGTTGAGCTTGAACACCTCCACCCCATTGAGTAATGAATCATAAAATTCTGGCTTTGTTTCAGGTGCAGGGTGCAAAGCAAGCCATAGTTGATCATCACCTGCTTCATCTTTCACAAATATCACATAATCCTTGTAAGTTGGCACTCCTTTGCCTCCTGTCCATCCAATCACGTCAGCTTCAGCCTCCGCGGTTTGGTTGTTGATGAAGATTTTGAAAACAATTTCATTCACTTTGGAATAGTAATAGTCACAGAAATGCAATCTTGTAAGGTACATGGAATCTGGATCAACTTGAAATATCCATGTGAGATTGAATCCCATATTGACATCCTTATTTTTTCCCATGGATCGCGAAGTGGCGTACACATTGGTAGGAGCGATGTCCTGTGACATTGTTTTGTAGTCTATTTTGACATCCTTGTTAGCTTGGTTGGTGACACCAGTGGCTGCGCCATATAGATAAGGTGTATCATCGTACCACGTTCTGCTCAGACCAGAATCTTGTGCTGGAGATATAAATTGTCCACCAACGTTTAATCTAAACATTGTCTGCAAATGCATACTCTTGGCATCAATGGTTTGGTCAGAGTAGCCCACCAAAGGAGTCGAATCGAACAACTCTGGCATTTCAATGAGCTGAATCCCATTAACAAAAGCGAAAGCTCCATTCTGTTTCTCAGAAGGCTTGAAGGCAAGGGTGAGAGTGTCTGAATTCAAAGGCGCGAGGGAATACTCTCTGTCGAGGTAGGCTTGTGAGAGGGCCTGGCATGTGATTGAGGCGCTGAAATTGGAAAGAAGCGTGACATCGTTGGCCGTGACGGAGAAATATGAATTGACGGGGTCAAAGGTGTTGTAAACGGAGGGGTAGAAATAGAGCCTGAGCCAGTAACGTTTACTGGGTTGAACGGGGAACTCGTAGGTTGCTTCGGAGGTGAAAACTCGTGATGTCATGTATGGAACCTCCGACAAAAGCGAAGGGTCTTGGAAGGAGGCTTTGGATGTGACGGAATTTCCCCCTTTGAGGTATTTGTCGTCCGGAGTCCATTGTCTACCGTCGATGTCTTTGCCACCACCTTCGCCCAAGCCACACCCCAACATGAACGAATCGCTGCTACCTTTGTCGGGGGGTTTGGCGTTTAAGAAAACAGGGAAAGAAATCACCAGCAAGAGACACACAAGGTTGTGCATGGTTGAATGAAAAGTGAACAAGATCACACGATGGGGCGTACAGGAAAAGATTATGTGATGTGATGAGATGAGAAGAGTTACGTTACGAGAATGTGAATAAAAGCCTTTTCCTTTACGTTTTCCTGTACGCCATAAATTAACGACAAACGGTTTTCGGATTTGTGTTTGTGCTGTTGTGATGGAAACGATGGTTTTGGTTGCAACTCTAAGTCATCATCATCATCAGCATTCATGCAGGTGCGAAACTACCTACCTGGATTGGTGGGATCGAACCAAACCAGGCAAGAGGACAAGCCTTAATTTTATTATTTTAATAATAAATATTAATATTTTATTTTTTACTCCGAGGGGTTACTATGGTTTGCTCTTTTGCTCTGCAAGTTTTTTTGTTTTACCTTCTTCGATGAACCATAACGTTTCATGGCTGAGAGTTGAGGCAGTTGGAAACTGATGATAGGGAGTAGGAATCGTAATTGACTTTTTACAGTTGCAACGTTCTCTTAATCCGAAACCGGCAAGAGCTATATTTAGCATTCCATTTCCATATTATTTGGGGAGTGACAATCTGTCATTTCCCGCTAGGATTGAGATTCTCTGCATTGAGATTCAACATGAGAGTGTCCATGAAATATACCTCAGTTCATCTTCTTCTTTTCATTTTTTTTTTTTATAAAAGAATTCCTCTATTATTTTTTAACATTAATTTGTACTATTTTTAATAAAATAAATAATTTTAATGGTTAAAATCTCATCCTCTAAAATATGTCATTGGAAATCAGCTTAACCTTTCTCTCACATTGGATAGGACAAAAACAAAATAATAATAACATACCTAAGCTTTAGCAGTAATGCAGTTTTGAAAATGGTTTGATGTAAGAGGAATTTCTATTAACAAATTACCATCTAACATATGTGCTTAAATATAATGAGTGCCGAAAATGGTTTAGTAATCTGTAAAGTAATTAAATTATTGGTTCGTATAGCATTTAAATTATATATCTAATTACACTAAATCTATTTTACATGCATATTTACATTTATTTCATCTCATTTATATTATTATTATTTTTTTTTTACACCGCATGATTATTTTAGAGCCAATGACCTTTTCAAGTTAATATACACTTTTCATGTTTTATTTCTTAGACACTTTTTTCATGTCAACTATACACTTTCCAAATAAGAGCTTGTGAATATGATTTAGAACAAATAAGTTTCTTTTGATAGAAATCAGAAAATTCTTCAAATAAAAGGATTTGCTTGATCAAAGTTCCTAAATAACAGCCCTGTAATTTCTAATAAAAGGGAAGATAGAAATCATAAAATTCTTCCAATAGAACCGAAACTTTGATCACGCTACTCGTTGCACATACCCAATAACGTGATGTAAAAAAATGAGAGAAAAAATATGGCACGGAGAAGATGAACAAATGTGAATGTGTATAAATAAAATCTAAACTGGTGCACTGTTTTATTAAAGAGATGTGCACTTAAATATAATGTTAAGTAATATTTGGTGTAAATATCTAAAAAAATAAAAAAAAATAGAAGAGAAGTGTAGATATAATAAAAATATAAAATATATAATTTACTATTTGATATAATGTTAAATACATGTCAGACTAATTTTAGTATGAACATTAATAGGTGGTCTACCACGCATCGCATTTAACAACCTTTGAAATTATTAAGGTGAATATTTTTATCATATATTTTTTTCATCAGAGCATCTCTCCCTTCTTTTATTCCTTCATTATTTTCGCAGCTACACTTATGTCATTATTGTGACTTAATCATGCTTAATTGTGATGAAAATTGTAGTGATTCTCCATTGTATATGAGATGGACCAGATTATTTACAAAGAGTTTAAGAGTAAATAACATACAGTTGTGTGTATGAAAAATTTCATGATACAAATGTCTAAGGTTAATATGAAATCTAAATAAAAAATTATTAAAATTTTTATAAATTATTAATTAATTAATATGGACTACATATTTTATTATAACATTTATATTAATTATTTACATTTAGATGAACTTAATATAAATGATTTAATTTAATGAGTCTATTAAACTATCAACAAAAGATTGATATAAACTTAATAAACTAAAATTTGACTTGACTCATTAGGAGATAATGAAAAATTAAATAAATTAAATATTTAAAACATGATTATGATTGTTATGGTTTCCAACATACCAAATTAAAAATTAGTTCTTTACTCTCCTCATTATAAAGAGAAATGAAAGTCTCATAGGAAAGGTGATTTGATTGAGAAATGTTATTAAATCAATTGTTTGTGATTGTTGTTGGGTGTTTTGTTACTTATTTTATCAAGCTCTACATATCCAGGTATTTCTTTAAAAAATTGATAACTCAATATTTTAACGTAATGTGATTTGACCTTTATTTGATATTTTATAAAAATTATTTAAATGCCAACAGACACCAACAAAAGAACGAACGCCGCACTAGAAAAGAAATCTAATACAAGACCAAACGTTGACAACGAAGAAAGAGTTCTTTCCTTTTCTTAGGATCTCTCCCATTGGCGGCGTCACTATTGGACACCCTTCCCTAACCAATCACGGAAGCATCAATGAAGAGGTACTGTAGAGGAAGAGCACAAGAAGATGAAGAAAGAGGTGTCAGACTTTGTGAACAACATCAATAAAGAGCAACAATAAAAGTAGATCTAATGCCATAAAAGAAGGCGATAGTGGGGGTTAAGAAAGAGAATGAAAAAAAGTCATCGTAAAATTGCCTTTAGCGGTGATTCATGATAACTCATAGCAGCTAGTGAGGCATATTTGATGAAGGTGCAAAAATTTGGTTGAGAATGTCTGGTAAAATTGTGAACCTTAGCTGCATCTAATGGTTAAAAATATTAGACCATGGTGAACCACATGATTAAGTAGTCCATGCTAAAATTGGTCAATAAATAAAGTCCAATTTTATAAAATACACAAAGTTATTTCATTGAGCTTCTCTTTGTGTCCCTGCATTAGGTTAGACAGGTAAGAAATTAAACACATTAATAATGTGACAAGAAAATAAGATATAAAAAGAAAAATATGAAATACATGTGTTGTAAAAAAGGTTATTTTGAATACATTTCTTCACAAACATTTATGGAGGAAGAAATAAGATGAAAAAATGAACAAAACTTTTTCATAGGCTAATTTGTAGAAACTTTCTTCTGTTGGGCCATTTGTTTAAACTCGAAAAAGTTATTATAAAAAAAATTAGTTTTTTAAGAAGTAGATAAAATTTGTTTTTTAAAAATAAAAAAATTACTTAAAAAATAATTTAGACAAACACATTAAAAACAAAAAAGTACTTTTTTTTAAAAAAAATATTTTTAAAAATAAGTTTAAATAAATGAGCTCATTAACTTTTCCAAAAATTCACTTTAATTTATATATAAACTAATTTTATCTTATTAATTTTTTTTCTCATATTTTATTTTTATTTTTTTATTTTATAAGTATTTATAGAAAAATTTATCCCAACAAGTCTTATAACTTATTTTGAAGAGTTTAATGATCACACACAGTTAGTAAAAAAACTTTACATTAATAATCAATTAGAAACTATTATTGATATAATTTTTAAGTTAATTATTGTAAAAGTCAATAAAACTTATTATACATAATAATTTATAATCGTGTAAAAATATAAAACTATTTTATACTTTAAGTAAATAGTCTATTTTTTCTGTTTTAAAATTGATTAAACGAGACTTTACAACATAATAAATAAATACACAAGTTATTCAAATTAAATAATAAATTATTAATTAAAAATAAAATTTAATGACTATATATGCA
The DNA here is from genome assembly GCA_026544285.1 of Pachyrhizus erosus. NCBI lineage: Eukaryota > Viridiplantae > Streptophyta > Magnoliopsida > Fabales > Fabaceae > Pachyrhizus > Pachyrhizus erosus. Next base: position 13,944 of record JAMLFT010003562.1, on the reverse strand, counting down.
TATTAGAATAAATTTTTTAACACTATTAATCAATCTAAAATCATTGTTAATATAATTTTATAGATAATTATTATAAACAAATTTATCATGAATGATAATGTACATTATGTATAATTTATTTTTTCTTAAAGATATTATATTGATGAAAATAAAATAGAAATAAACCAGATGTAATTAATAAACCGTAGATACAAGGGAACTCAAATATCCACACTGACCCTTTTCTTATACGTTGTTTGATAGAGATGAAAAAAATAGGATGAATAAAAATAAAATAGAAGAATAAAAATATGTTAATAATAAAGTAGAAAAAAAGTGATATTTGATTAAAGAAAAATAGTGTTTTTTTTTTTAAAATAGAGAAATAAATCAAAATAAATAATAATAATAAAACAAAGTAACTCATAAATTTTAAAATTAATTCCACTCTTTCTATGCTAAACAATTATATAATTTTTATCTTTCATGTTGTTTCAATTTCTTTTCTGTCAAACAAAACATTAAAATTGCTCTGTGGCTATCTCCCTCAGCACCGTCAACGGATTCTGTATTCTGAATTCAATTGCAGCCTGCAAACTGCAATGTCTAAAATGTAAAGATTTAAGGCCACTTACACGCATATATATGATCTCAAACTGATTTTTTCCCTTTTTATCTTAAATTATCAAGTAAAAGCATTTGGTTTACACTTGAATTAATTTACAACAAATATTTAAGCATAATAAAATATACTGTCTATCATGTATATCTCCGCGGGAGTGAAAATTTTGTGTTTTTTGTTTTTGGATAAGCTTTGTGTTTGAAACCATGGTATATCAATGGCAACCAATTTATATATTTTTATAGCAAAAATTAACCTTCTATAGTTTATATTGGTCACACATGAGACATCTCTACGCAATCATGTCCTTTTTATAGACAAAATACAAAGAAAACTATCTGCAGCGTTCAAGAGTTGCCACGAGTGCCGATCTAGTATCGCGCTATTTGCTGCCAATTAAGGTGCAATTATATATCCTTGTGGCAACCGCAAACTATTTGGTTATGTGAAATCATGGGGTCTGGTCCAGACAATGACCTAAATCATGAGAGAGGAAGAATTGAACTAACTGGCCTTCATGATTCAGAAAAAATAGACCTTAACGCAGAGAAATTAAATTAAGTCATGTCTTGATTTGAAGATATAACAGTCACATTACAACTAGATAATTTTGATTAATTATTATATCATTCAATAACTTTTAATTAGATAATATTTTTTAAAACATGTAAAGTTGAAAGTTTTTTTTTTCTCATTGATTATATATATAAAATTTTATATTGATCTAAAATTTATATTTTATATAAAATTATTAATAGTGTAATAGTTGATAAAAATTACATTTATATAATTTGATCCTTTTGATTCTTAAACACACTTATATATACATACACATAGGAGATTGACTCCAAATTTTTTAATATTTATTATTTTAAAAGAAGTTACACAACAAAAAAGTTAAACACTTATATTTTTAAAAAGAAAAATAAAAATAAATATTTTTTGAAAAACTAAATTACATGCATATTGTCAAAAGAATAATTTTTCTTTTCTTTTTCTCCTTCTCTTCTCACACTTTACTCTTTTTTTTCTCTCTCTTTCTAGCTCTTTCACCCTTCCTTTTTCTCTTTGTCACTATCTCCCCTACTCTCCCAAATCATGACTTTTAAATTAAAAAAAGAAAACTGTTAAAAAATATGTACTTTATTTTAATGTTCTTATTTTAAGCTTTACTTTGAAAATAGTTTTTAAGTAAAAAAAATTAGTCAAACAGAACTATAGAGAGGGAGAGTGTATGAAAAAATTGACAATTTTCTTTATTTTTTTTTTAAATTAAAAAAAAAAACATACATATGTAGGTGTCATAAATTGAATAAAAGAAGTGCATAGGAGGAATCATCTTTCTCCAAAGTTAGAATGAAGAATGGGTGCATTATATAAAAAAATGGATACTAAGGATGACAAAGTGAGATAGGTCCAACGGACCAACCCATCAAAAACTAGTGAGTCAAAATAGACTTTTTAGCTCACCAATTCATTAAGGCTGAAAAGACTAACTTGATAGCTTACCATAATTTTTAAAAACTGTATTTTAATTTCAATTATGTTTAATTACTTTGTATAATTAAGGTATTGAGACTTTTGATTAAATTGTTTATTATTAGAATTTGTGTTATTGAAGTTGAACCTTTCTTGAAGGATAAATCTATTGTAAATTTATCATTTATGTTGATGGAATGATGCATGAGTATGAACTATTATCTCAATTTATCATTTAATTTTAACATTTAGTTATAATAGTAATTTAGTAAGAATTATGTAGAAAATAAAATTTAATAACTTTAAAATTAAGTATGTTTTTAATATTTTTTTCAACCATGGAGGGTCAACCCACCTACTCACTCCTAAGTGAGACCGATAAGAATGTTTAACTTGTGCTAGTAATAACGGGTCAGCTCATCTTAATCTATTTTTGATTGACTAATGACAAGCGGATCAAAGTAGTCAACCATTTTGTCACCACTAATGAGTGCATTATAAAAACACACCTTGGGTGGGGTATGTGTTAAGAAGATTTACAAAAAAATTCAATAAGAAGAATAAATAAGAAGATAATGAAAGTAGAATATTTAAGAATAAATAAAAATATTTTAAATGGTAATTTATGATATAATATTTTGTACATTGATTTATTCATATGTAGTCAATACTACCTAGTTTAAATGATTTTTTTTAAAAAATGGATATAATAAAAAATTAAATCTGATGAGGGAAAGCTAAGGAATGAATATATGCTAACAATCTTTCCAAAAAAAAAAAAACTATATGCTAATAAAGCAAGGAAGGTGAAACAAAAAAACAATATTAAAATTCCTTTGAGACGTGAAGGAATAGACTATGCATTAGGCAATTCACACTTTTTTTTTATCATAAATATTTTTAAAAATTATTTGTATTAAAAAAAAACATTAGAGAATAGGAGTTTTTATATTATTATTATGGTACTTGTTAGTGATAGAGAGTTAAAAGTAATTAATTATCTTTAGGTAATTCATTTGAACTTATTTACATAGAAGTAAAAATAAAAAAATTGAAGATGGACTTTAAGCTTAATTTTTAATGTATAGAACTAAGAATTCTAAATGCACGAATAGAGAATCAACTGACATGTTCTATTTTTATTTTATTTTTCTTTTTATTTCTAATTGTAATTTTACATGCATTGCAGAACATGGAGTTTGAAAATAGTAAGGTCCAATTCCATAGAATTTGACATGTTCTAGTCTAGTCTCGTGGACTGCTTTAGATCGAAAAAAAGAAATCGAATTAAAAATCTAAAACAGTAATTAAAAACAAGCGTACTTGATTGGAAGCGCAAAATAGGGTATGTTTCCCTACGTGCATTTTCTGTTGCATCATGCATGTACTTAGTAACAGCTGGTGCGTGCTTAATTAAAACGAATAAGTTGAAACATGATTTGTCACGAATGGAATTGAACCTCCTCTTAATTTTTTGTTACGTACGCTCCCAAAGATTTCACCCTTCAATCAAGCACAACTTACAACATACCCTCCTCCTAAAATGTCGCTGCTGGCAGTTACAAATGGAAGGTGGAATTTCAAAGCCACAACTAAAAACCCAGCAATATTAGAATACACTATCCCCTCCCTTTTCCCAAGTCTGCTTTATCTCCCTTAAATTAATTATCCACCCTAACTCATCAATCCTTCACGGCGAGGCAACGCAAGGTGGTTCCCCCTTGCTGCCTCAGCCGTCACACCTACCTACGTACCCATCACAAATCATAATTAATTGGACTCCTCAACCCTTAATCAGTGGCCATGAACGAGGAAAAACATAACATGGTATCATCATCTTCTTCAAGCGAGTCGGAGGAAGAATTGCAGAACATGCTGTTGGCGCCGCCGTTATGGAAGAACAGGAAGAGGTTGTCGAAGCAGTTGTCTATGTGCATGAAGCCGAGGGACATTGCATGGGAGAGAAAGCGCATACAAGAGCGGAGAAGGAGCTCGACCATGTGCGATGATCTGACGGATGAGGACCTGCGTGAGCTTAAAGGGTGTATAGAACTTGGCTTTGGATTCAACGAGGAAGATGGTCAGAGACTGTGTAACACCTTGCCCGCCCTTGATCTTTATTTCGCTGTTAACCGCAGGTTGTCGCCCAGCCCTGTCTCCACCCCTCAGAGCCGTACCTCTTCCTCCTTTGAAAGCCCTAGAAGCGACACTGACTCCTGGAAGATTTGTAGCCCAGGTCTGTTAATTATCTTCTTTAATTCCTCACCCTCACCACAAATTAACCTACCTCCACTTTTCTTATATAATACTTATTTCAAATTACGGCTCTCCACCTAATAAAACTTTGCACTCAAAATTAATATAAATTATCTGCTGAAATTTCAATTTACTAATTATGTTTTTATTTTATTTTTGTATTTTGGTTGATGTCTTTGTGTGTCTGCATGTGTGTGCGATATAGGGGATGATCCTGAACAGGTGAAGACCAAGTTAAGGCATTGGGCTCAAGCCGTTGCTTGTTCTGTCATGCAGTCTTCTTGAGAAAAAGTGTGGGATATGATGTTTTGTACCGAGAAAGGAAGAATAATTAAGAAAACAAAAGGGGGGGCTTGGGTTATTCCTTCAGGGGGGGTTTTCGTTGGAGACTAACGGAATTCAATGATGTTTATATCCAATTTGATAGTTGGTTAGAGGACAAGGGTCTAACTCAAGTACCCAATCTTTTTCTCTTCGCATTGTTCTAATCTCATCAAACTGTCTCTCTCAGCTCTCAGGGTGTATTCGTATAGCAATTTTTGGGTCATACGGTAAATACAATAGTATACGAGGGTTAGGGATATGCCCACTACTTAACATGTATTGTCAAGACCAAGAGACGTCACACAAATCATATGAGTATGTATTGAGTAGATGAGTTCTACCCTTCTTTAGCTTAGGACACCCTTTGACTTGTCGTGATTGTAAAAGATAAAAGATAAACTTGCCAAACGTAATTGCTCATTGTTTCACGCTCATTCTCTCTTTTCCTAACCCTATCTTATTATCCTAATTTGTTTGTGGTTGGAATTGGTGGTATAAGAAAATTGTCTTCTTGAGCTTAACTCTTGATTTTTTTTTATTTACATTTATTTTCAATCAAATTTTTTTTAAAACAATCTCTACGTACGTAAAAACGTTTCAATTCACTTAGATTTGGTTTTACTAGAGTAAATATAAATATGAATAAGGTAAGTAATTTTAATTTTGATGAGAAATTTAGCTACTGATATTTTAAGACATTATTTGCTATACATAGACAGGAAATATAATGAGTTAGTCGTTTCAAAGAAATTGTGGTCAATACGGTTAGGCAAAGACAAGTAACGGGCATGATCCTCTCTAGGTTTGGTAGTAAACGGGAGGTCCAATTAACAAAACTTCAGGCGTTAGATTAAACGAATACTAAACTACTTCGTTGAGGACCTCCTTAGACCCAACAAGAAGCATTTGATAAGCTTCGTTGAGGACCAAATACTAAACTTCACTCAATTTAGGACTATTTCCATTCGTTAGATCAATTATTCAACTCGAAATTCTAACCACCACATTAACACTGGCTCAAGGCACTCCACCGGACATTGCCGAAGATACTGTACCGGCCAAGCTGGAGTCGTCTTCAGAAGTGTTCATCAGTGGTGGAGTTGGTTTGGAAAATTTGGGGGATGAAATTAGTGAGTTTTACTAACTAGATCTCAACCATTTATTTTTAGTCTTTGATGTATATTTTCTTAACTGGATACTCTCCATTTTTTCTCAAATTGAAAGGATTTCTACCGGACAAGCAACGCCCACCTTTGTAGCAACATGATTCAACGAATTCAACATTAGCTTGTGCCTGAATGGTAAGTTAGTATCTCTCGTGCTTTAACAGAAGCTGACATGGTGGCTGATTGGTATGCCAATTTTGCATGCTTAGAACCTCCAGATTGGAATGCATGTCTTGACAACCCCTCCCTTAAGGTGTGACCTTCTTTTGCTGAGATATATGTGAAATGCGATTACTTGTAGATATGGTATACATTTCTTCTTTTATTCCATCTCTTTTACATTTAAGAAAGACTAATCTATAATATAAAATTATATTTTAAATTATTTTTTTAAAAATATAAAAGAGATGTTATTTAATTTTTATAGGATATAAGAAGCTTTAACTAAATGTGATAGATAGTTCTATTTAATAATTTATATTGTAATTGAACTTACATTCATCAAAACTCAATCATTACATCTTAAATTGCATTTAGAGGCAGCAGTTATAATTCACACTATTCTTTTTTTTTTTACATCAAAAATATCTTCCAAACCATAGTTAAAGATTAATTCATTTTGAGACATAAAGATTACAACTATAAATATTGTCATTTTCGACAAGTCTTCATACACACATGATCAAAAATTAAATCTCTGATAACATGCATAAGAAATATAATTATCTATTAATTGTGTCTAACCTTATTGATTATATACCACCCTTTTTGCATTATAAAGATTTCAATTATAATTATAGCGGGGACATCAAGATTAAAACATAAATCTTATTTCAGTATATGAATGAAAATTCATAATGTGATTGCATTTTAAGTCATTAATTCTCAAATATACCATCCTAATTTTACAACATGAATTTAAATAAAAATTTATCAATAATAACAATTAAAGTCATCAATTCTCAAGCATACAACTTCATCTTACAATATGAATTTAAATGAGAACTTATATTGCAATTATGTTTTGGGACATAAATTTGAAACATACATCCTAATATTATAATATGAGTTTGAATAAAAATTCATAATTTATAATGCACTTTATATTTTAGGGTTGCTAATATCCAAAACATATTATCTTGATTTGATAGTATGAATGCAATTGTTTTTAAGGTCATTAGTTCTTAAGCATACAATTTTATTTTACAATATGAATTTGAATGACAATGAACATTATAATTATATTTTGGATATTCATTCTTAAGCATATCATCCTAAATTTTACCGTATAAATTTAAATAAAATTTATGTAATAATTATATCAAAATAATTAATTTTTAAAGCAAACAATCTCAATTTTAGTAAGAATTTAAATAAAATTTTATCAAAATCATCAATTCTCAAAACATACAATCCTAAATTTAAAAAATTTCATCAAATTCATTAATTCTTAAAATGGTAATACGATCTAATTCACATAATATAAATTTAAATAAAAATTTATATAATAATTACATCAAAGTTATGAACTCTCAAAATATACTATCTCAATTTTATAGTATAAATTTAAACAAAGATTCATATAATAATTGTGTCAAAATAATACAATGATTACATCAAAATTGTTCATTCTTAAAATATATTGTTTGGAATTATGAATTTGAATGATAATTTATAGTTATATTTAGTATTGTTAACTCTTAAACATGTTATCTCGTATTACAATATAAATATAAAAAGATTCATAATGCATTTAAAATTGTCATTATGTGGCACACTAATTCAATTTTTCATTATGAATTAAGAACTCACATTGCAAAGCACATTCGGGTCACAAAGGCTCAAACACCACTATTCGAATGTAAAATTACGGGACAAATATTCACCTAGCAAATGATTTTATACTATAAGCCACATTTTGGTCATTTGAAAATTGAAATTAAAATTGCGGAATGGCAAATCAATCTCGTGACCCAACTACGAGTCACAAATAAAGAAAATCTTCATTCTTTATAAAGATTCATCCGATTCATCAGATTCATCTGGATTGGGCAACCAAGAATAGACTCATCGCTTTCCAAAAGTTGAGTCAACCTTACAAGACTTTGTACAATTAAGTTTTATTGAAATTGAGCGTTCTTGAATGATTAAGAACACGATGCTTTTGTCTCAACATAATAAAAAAAAATGTTTCAAAGACAAAACGATCGCATTTGCTCAACGAAGATAACATTCGAGTTGAATCAATTATAAAAAAATTGAAAATCAAAAGATAGAATAATGATAAAATTTACTCAACAATATCGTGAATTCATAGAAGTATAATATAGAAGCTCATATTTCTTCTTAATTTCTGCAACTCTCTTTCATTCCCTCTCTCTATTGAAGTGATCGTAATAATAGTATTTACGAGGTTTTAGTTGAGTACTCGTATATCTATATATACATGCTTCTTCTAAGAGGCTAGGAGTTTTTTATTCTTTAATGTATGGCCCAAGCCCAGCCCAATCTAGCCCACATTTAATAACTTGATTAAGTTATTATTAATCAATTAAGTTATTTTTCACTATTAATAGTTAATTAATTAAAAATACATTTGATATTTTTTAATTATGTCATATTTTGAGATCCATTATTTTTCTATTTTTCATTGTTTAGAAACAATATTGCAAATCAAAATAATAAATATTTTATTTCTTCAATTAAATATGTCAGTTTTCAATACTAATAGTTAATTGAAAAAGAAGTCTTTTATCCTTTTCTTAATTTACTTTTCTCTCGTTACTCATCACTGTCAATCCCTCTCGTCAAGTCTATGACATATGAGCTTCACACTTGCTTTTATCAAGTAACTTTTGCTCAGTTTTTGCGAAAGTGATTAAAATTAATGTCAGAATACGAGGATTTTTCAAAAGAGTTTTTATCAAACTTATTTAGATTTATAAAAAAATATTATATACTTGTATATTTTAAATTTTTAAGAAATTATGATATAAAATTTTATTTAACAGGAATTTATTGAATAAATGCTTAAATAATCTGTTAATAAATGCAGAAAAATATATTATTTTTAAAATTTTTATCATTAATTTATTAAATTAAATCATGATATGTAGATTTTCTTTGTTAAATAACTTCCTTTAAGAGTGAGTCGCGGAATTAAAATATATTGGTATATGTATCTGACTTTCTTTAACCACATATAACTATATGTGATTAAAAATTGTAGTTATTATTAAAATATAAATTTTATTATGAATATGTTTGACAAGAAAAATACGGTAATTTTTAACTTGTTTAAAAATTTGTTTGACTAAAATAGAGTTGTTTAATAAGTTTTATTTTACAAGCTTATATTTTACTTTGTGTTGTGTGAGTTTGTAAGCTTTTATTTTTATTTTTATTTTTATTTTCATTATTTTATCAAAATTGTTTTTTCATCTTTGTTCAAATACACTGAAAATTAGGAGCACTCACATATATGATAATATGCAAATTCAAATTGAGTTAAATCAATTCAATCATTTTAGGTTAATTTTTTTTAAAGATTTGAATAAAATTCAATTCAATTTGTTCAATTTTTTTTTTATGTGTGAGTAAAATTATGAGTTTTAATTTTTAAATTTATGAGGTCAATTCATTGACATCAACATTTTGATGTGATATGTTATTATAAAATTATTATTATTATTATTTATATAAATATATTCTTTTTAAATTAAAAAATTAAAATTAATGATTTTATAAATAATAGAAATATCACATCAATATCAAAGTAATTATTTTTAATGTAATTTTTATGATCTATTTTTTGTTCTTGTTTCAACTTTAATTTTAGAAAATTTAAAATATATTTAAATGTTCAGATTTAATTGATGAACCCAAACTAATCTAGAAACAAATCTAGCCTATCAACACTCCTAAAAATCTTTAAAATGTATTTCTTCTTTTTCTTATCATCATATATAATTTTTTATGATTTAAATAGTCAAATTATTATATAAATTCATTTATCTTATCTCATTAATTTAATTTAAATATTTTAAAAAATAATAAATTTTAAAAATAATATTCCAATTTTTAAGATAATAAACACAGTATTAGTTTTGAAAATAATTGTCAAAAAATAATTTTATTCTATTTTTGAGTTGTTACAAAATAAAATTTTATTTTAGGTGAAAAAATATTCAATTGATTTTCACTTTATTCTTTTCAAATGAGGCATTTTAGATGGACCTAAAATCAATCTTGGGCTATCACTTACCATTTTCAGGTTTTAGGCATATCCTTACACAAATTCACTACAACATTTTTTTTTACTTTTAGTAAAAAAAAAAAAAAATAGTTAAAGATGTATAAAACGTAACTCGAAGTTTAAGTCACAGATTGATTATGTTTTTCAAATAGTTGTTAAGTTGTTGTGACCTATTTTAATAAACCATGTATTTTTTACTTCTAGTCACACAGTACTAATAACTGTGTCCTAAAATAACAGAAATGACCACAACTTTGTAAGGTTTGCCTTATAGTTTAGACCATGTACTTAACACCAAAAAAGTAACAAAACAAAATTCATGTTGATAATTAATATCAAAATCATTTACAAAGGAACCCATTAAATTATTTTCTTGATAATAATAGTAATTCGTGCAATCTACGAGGCCAGTAACTGAAGATGGAGTTTGACCAACATATAGATAAAAAACCAAAATTAAATTTGAGAATAAATTATTAAATTGTAATAAAAATAAAAATTTACATATTTAATTTTTATAATTATAAAAATTGTATCTTTTAGATTTTATATTTTAAAATCAACTATAAAAACATTATATCACTGTTATTATAAAATACGAGTGACTAAAAAGTAAAATTAAAGTAACATAGAAATTAAAAAGATATTAAAATGTTTATATATATATATTTTAAAAAAAATAAAATTTTCAAATAAAAGAGGCATTTCTGAAAAGTGAAATGGGGGGGCAAAGCAAATTGAAGAGCCCTAAAGAGAGTGAGAGAGAGAGGGAAATAAAAAGAAATCCGTCCATCAGGCCAACAGCGTGCTTTCTCTCTCAATCTCAAATTTCATTTCTTAATCAAATCGTATCCGATCTACAAACACCCCAAATCAAATGTCCAACATACCCATCGCCGGCGGCTACGGCACACTCGCCGGCGCCACTCCCACCGCCGCTACTCCATCAACGACCGCCACCTCATCGGTGACTCCCCGGCCATGGCGGGAGTTCCTGGACCTCTCGGCCCTCTCCCGGCCCTTTTCCTACGACGACGCCATGATCCGAGTCCGAAGAAACCTCACCTACTTCCGCTTCAATTACGCGGCCGTAACGCTTCTCATCGTCTTTCTCAGTCTCCTCTGGCATCCCGTCTCCATGATCGTCTTCCTCCTCCTCCTTATTGCCTGGTACTACTTCTACTTCTCTCGTGACGCTCCTCTTGTAATCCTCAACCAAACCCTCGACGACCGAACGGTGCTCTGTGTTTTGGGCTTGCTCACTGTCATTGCGCTCGTCTCCACTCACGTCGGCCTCAACGTCTTGCTGTCGTTGATCGTCGCCGTCTTGCTCCTTGGCTTACACGCCGCGTTTAGGGTTACTGAAGATTTGTTTCTCGATGAGGAAAGTGGCTTGCTTTCCGTTGTGGGAACTCAGCCTCTCAGAACTAATTATACCCCCATTTGATTTTATCCTGTTTTTTTTTTTTTCTTTTTCTAATTTGACTCCTTTAAATGTGCATTTGAGAAGGCAGAGTTCAAATTTCGAAGCTGGGTCCTACAAGTATGTTGATTTTCATAGTGGGGATGGGATTGTAACTGTGTTTGTGGTGAGGCATTGATTGGCATTGAATTGGAAATTGGAATTAGGGGTGTTTTGTCAATTTCTTTCAGAGAGACACGAGAATTTTCTGAGGAGCAGGATTCCTTCACAATGGAGAGTTCCGTGTTTAGATTCTATTTGATAACTTCGTGTTTGTTGCTGCGTAACCGCATTTTTTTTTAATTGCTAATCTGGAGTCTAGTTAGTATCTCACTGATGGTTCTGTTTTTGTTGGATGCTCTGTTACGCGTGGTAGTTTTGATCACTTGCTCGACCTTGAATAGAATTCATTATGAAATGGTGATTATATTTTACACTTGTAGTCTTGTATTTGTTCATTTTCTAAAATCTGTTACAGGGGCCCTAGCACATGGCTTAAGTTGGTTGGTTTGCTCTTTGTTGATGACATAACTATTTATTTGTCAATTTTCTGTAACAATTTTTTTGGGGTTATTTCTCTTGATTCTTTAAGCTAAAAGAAGGTGAAAGTCTAGCTCATCATTGTTGAATGTTGTTGGAATGAGAAAAAGAGCACAGAAAGGATGGAAAGGAGGATTTTGGGAAGAAAGCTATCAGAATATTATAATGAAGCGTATTAAAAGGGTGTCTGAAAGATGGGGGGGTGATTATTATAAGCAGGTTAGTATGTATCGATGCAATGATGAGTAATGCATGTCTCCCTACAATTGGAAATCAGTATTTTTCCCAAAGGGTTTTTTCATGTGAAGAGAAGATCAACGCAATCATGAATGGTTGTGTGAAAATATCATTTCGGTCTTAACTTTTTATTTTTGGTTATTTTCAGATATGATTATTGATTTTTATGGTACTGTGAATATTGAATTAATGACTCTGATTTTATACTTGATATGTTTGGTTGTATTGGAGGGTGCTGGGCTGCAACTCTAAAGTATATCTCGGATGACATGCATGAGGTCTTCTCGTACTGTAGTAGATATTGGCCTTGAATACTATGCATACCTCTATTTGACTCCTGACTGTGCTCTTGGACCAGTGGCAGGCGTTGGTAGTTGAGTATGGAAAATTAGTATTGGTCTGTTGGCATTAATATGTCTCTGTAGATGTTGATTAAAGTATTATGAGTGGAAACTAGGCCATTTATTTGAGGTATGGACACGATAGAGATGTGTTTGAAAAATGCACGACTTGAACATACATTTTTCTCGCTTGTGAAGCTTGCTTTTGACTGCAAGATCTCCTCATTTATACTGTAGCGCCGCTTCCAATTTATCAGATATTTCCTCGTTGGAGCATATATTTCTGGCGGTCGTATCAATGGTCAATTTGCTCTTGCTGTAAACTTTCTCAGTTGTGGAGGATTGCTTTCATTGATAATTCTATACTGCATTCAAATGATTAAAAGATAAAATAAAAATATAGGAATAAATAAGCATAAGATGATTTTAACCCCGTCGACCTAGTGTTGGTAGATGAGATAGCATGCACAAGGTCCCAAGTTTTACCATTATTGTCGTTATTATACACAAGAAAAAAAACATGATGAATTTCACTTCGGTGACAATCTCATTTAATTGATTAACTGTCTTTGGGAGCATTCATCTTTTGATGCAGTGTTTGTGGCCAGTGGGATATGGTCGGTTCATTGGGAAATGGCCGATTCTCACAAAATAAAAAGAAGAGTGTTTCTTGTATGTTCTCTTTGACAGATGAAAAAAATTAGAGAAATAAAATAAAAATAAAAGATGTTCAGTTGGAAAAAAAATGAAAAAAGAATGAGAAGAGAAATAAAAGAATAAATAAAAATAAAAAAATTAATACAATTAGTCTCATAAATTTTAATTTTTCTTTATCAATTAATCAAATAATTTTCATTTCTCTTCTTCTCTCTTTTCTATCAAATATAGAGCGAAGGGTGTTAACTGAGTTTGTTACGTCTGAGATTATTCAAATTGTTCAAAAAATTATATTAATGTAATAAATAAACATACAACTTATAAAAAAATTAGAGAGAAAAAAAAAGGATAAAATATATGATTGTGATGTGATTGAGATAAAAGGAAAAAAATATTATATAAATTGATATATTTTATAATATGAACATATCTTAATTTTTTAACAATTATGTGAAAATGTACAATTTCCATTATTGCACATTTTACAACTTTAATGAAATGATGACCAGTATTTCAAATTGTATGACTTTGATATTTAATTTTTGTTTGAGATGATTTTTTATTTTTAGTTTTGAAAATTTTAAAAATTAAAATTAGTTTGTTTTTTTTAAATTTTTAAAAAATAG
>JAMLFT010003561.1:0-21685 GCA_026544285.1 Pachyrhizus erosus | reverse complement strand
AACCAATAATAAAAAGTATAATTTTAAAAAATATATATTATAAAATATATTATTAACATTTCTCTTTTCACATACATATATATTGATTGTTGATAACTGACAAACCATCTATGTTTACCTTGATTCTTTTCCATAAAATATGGGAATTATATTATGCAATAGCTTTTTATTTATGTGGCTGAATAAACCCTTATTTTTATAAGATATTTTAATATCAAAATGATAATATTAAGAGAAAATATCGTTTTTTTCATATTCGAAAAATACTTCATTTAATTCATATTCCAAAAATACTTCATTTAATGTCACTAATTAAACAAACTCATATATATTAACTAACTAGACTATTGACTAACATTTCTTTTTACTAAAACTGCCTATTGTCTTAGCTTTCATAAGCTAGCTATGGTGTCCACTTACCTAATTTAATTTTGGATGTTAACAAAACTAAACCCTTATGTTTTCTTTATAATTTAAAATTAATTATAAAGAAATAGAAAAAATATTAGCGAGAGGTTTTTAAATTCCTTATATATATATATATATACACACACATAAGAAAAATTATAATCTATAATAAATCACGTTGAAACAAATTTAAACTGATTTAGACAAATCTAACTTATCCTAAAAAATAACTTAACAATAATTTGATTGTTATGAGATTTGCAATATCAAATAAATCTTAGACAATATTAAAATGGGCATTTTATTAATATTTTATACGTCAACATAAGGATCACTTTTATGTCTTCAATATTTAAAAGAGGCATTTAGTATATATCACAGCACCAAATTAATGTTAAGTAAATAATTGAAGAACTAAATTAATAGTTTATTTAAAAAATTAAAAGTGTTAAATTTTAAGTAAAAAAAAGTATGATAATCAAAGTAGAAGGAGTATTATATTATAAAAATATAAAAAAAAATCACATTCAGGTAGAGAAAAATGATTACAGATTTGAGCAAAACCCTAATGTGCATATAAGCATTATTTTATTATATAATATAGTATAATAATATAAATATATGAAAAAGTATCTCTCATGCTTCTGCAATGTGACGTTGATTTGTGAGCTAATGAGCGTTGGTGTTGATGTGTATCTGAATTCTGAACCTTTTGTTTTTTTTATGCAAAAAGGTACTGAAGCAAAGCCGCCACCGTCCAATGCTTGTGTTGGTTCTAATTGATGTCCACATTGGAGTGAGAGTTTGTGCTATCATAATCATTCGTATGTATATAATAAAGGATAAACTTCAACTTTGGTTTTTTATTTTATTTTAATTTTTTTATTTAGTTTCTTATATTTTTAAAGCGATTTTAAATAGTATTTTCATTAAGTTAAAAAATAGTATTATTAATAATTTAAAAAATTAGTAATTGAATTGTAAAAAAATAATATATTTTTACAAAAAATTAGAAGAGACAAAAATCATTAACAGATGAACGAGTAAAATAACTTATTGTTAACCCTATATGAATCAACAAGGAAGAGTAGAGAGTGTTCTTGAAATGTTTTCAGCAATAGTGATATTGTAAGAGTATTGAGTTTGATAGGTTGTCCACATGAGTGAGACAGACAATGGTATTAGAATAAAGAGAGATGACAGCGTTGGGTGGTCGTGGTGGCGGCATTAATATAGGTTGGCGGCTTGGTGTAAAGATGTGTTAAAGAGAAAGGAATCGCAATGAAGACGTGTGAGTATTACCATGATCGTGACGATCATTAGCTATGGACAAGCGGAGAAAGAAAACAGAAGGAGAAGGAAATAAGCAACAAAGAGGGAAATGAAAAATGAAAGGAGAGGATGAAGGAGGGTGCTGCCATTGTCAAAAGTCATCTTCAATAGTGACGCATGACAAAAAGTGGTGGCAAGGGTTTCGCTTGTGATCTTGGTGTCACTTTTTTATATTATTATTATTTGACTTTCTGGTTCCATGTTCAATGTTTTAATTTAAGGTTTGGGAGGATTAATTAGTGAGGTTTTTTTTATTTATTTATTTGGATTTGTTGTTCCAACTTTCCTTTCTTATTTTTGGTGTTAGGTTTCGGTTAAAGATTTCTAATTTTCTTTTTGAATTCGGTTTTGATTTTTTCTTCTTGTTTAATTTTGAAAGATTCAAGTTCTTGTGGCTGAATTAGCTTAAATTCAATTGTGTCCTTAATCAAATGTTGAGTAAAAGAGATAAGGAAATCAAGTGCAGGGAGCAAAAGCTAAAGTATGATCATAGCAATTTTCAACAATTTAAAATCATCAAAAAAATTGTTTAAATCTGTTAAAAGCTAAAAATAATTATTAGCAGTTTTAAACAGTTAGAAAAGCACCTATTTAATTTTTTTTTTAAAATTGAAAGTAGCATATATGATGAAAATGATAAAACTAAATCACTTTACAAAGACTAAACCAAACCTTTTAAAAGATAAAAACAAATTGAAAAAAAATCAAAAGTAAAATTTAGCTATAATAAAATAAATATTAGGTTTTTACTCTTGTACATGTATGTATTTTTTATTCTATGATATTAATTACTTAATGTTACCAATAATATTTAAAAAGTAGAAATTGTTTAAAATATTATATATACATACATACATACATATATATATATATATATATATAAAGCGAAAGAAAGAAAAACAAATACATGTTTTAATACAAAATTCAACTATTTATTTGCTTATATAAATATTTTTTATATTAATTTTTTAGAAGAATTTTATTGTATTGAATAAGTCATTTAAAGATTTAAAAGCTTTAATTTCTGTATTTTAATATTTAAGAAATTGAATTAATATAATAAATTTTAGAAAATTAATGATGCCAAGCAAATTTTTGGTAAGTTGTATTTACTTAGTTTTATAAAATATCAATTTTGGATACCATTAATATAATATACATGCATCACCTTATTTGACACCAATGTTGTACTTTTAAACAAATCAATTTCTTCATTTATTATTTATATATTACAAAACCTAGATATATAAATTAAAATAATAAAAACAAAACAAAGTTATAATCAATAATAGTATAAAAATAAATAATAATAATAATCATGTAAACAATTATCCTAATATATATAAGATGATAGTCAAATTACACTAGAAAAATATATATAAAAAAGATAAAAAAAAAAAATATCTTTTGTCACTTGTTTATGGACTAATTGTCTAAACAGTCCTAATAGTATGAATGTATAAGCGTATTAGTTTTAAGGGATATTTCTTCAACTCCACAACTGTCAATCCCTTTAATATAATATATATCTAATGCAATAAGGTAGTAATCATCTTGTCAACAACATTAGTTTTTTTTGAAATTTTTTTTCTAATAAACATTTGAGTGGTTCATACAAGAAGATATCTCATTATTTTGAGATGAATGCATAATAGTGGTATTGTCGCAATATATTTTTAAGTGTTTTACATATGCTCTTAATAATGCAAAAACTAAAAAATCAAGTTTTTTAACCACATAACTTGGTAAGTAACCCTACCATAAGAGACATACTTTCAAATTCATGTTATAAGTAGTTATAAGTATCTACTTAACACTCTTCCAAGAAACAACTTTGTTTGTCATCATAAAATTAATGTTGGTAGTAGATTCTCAATGATCAAAACAACTTGCAATAAGTAATAACTTAAAATCGATCAAACTTCACATAAGTCAACATATAATTTTTAGTGCCTTGTAAGTATCTCTCAAGCAAACCTAGGTTTCTCAAGTATCTTTTCAATGCATGAACAACATAAATAATATTTGGACAAACACAACTTGAGCTTACATCAATCAATCAATAGCAAAAGCAAATGATGCCTTATTTATTTTAGATATCTCCTTATCATTTTGAGAACATTGAAACTTGAAATTATTTTTTACCCCTTTGAATTCACACAACACGCAAGGAGCCAAAATATATATTGAATTGGTTGAATTCCTTTTGGGATCATTTAAGAATGTTATGAATTTATCACAAAAAATTTATATTCTTAAAACAACTTAAAGCATCATCTAAGTCCTTTATATCAAAATGATTGCTTAGCATATACTTAATCTTAGTAAAAAATTTGTAAAATATTAGAAAGAAAAATATCATCAACATACAAGATAAAAATTATAAAGTCGATCTTATTAATCTAAGATAAAATTTCATTTAAAAAAGTTGCCTTAGCATCTATTTGATGTAATTCTACATTAACATAAACCCACTTTATTTGATTGTTCTCATATCTTAAGAAGCATTCTTTAAGTAACAATAGACTCAATAGTAAAATATAGAATTTTTTTTATAAAATCAAGTTTATATTGACAATAACTAAATATGAATCTCAAGATTCTTTCTAGTTCTCATAATTAATTATATTTATGATTATCCCAAAATTGATCATAATAATAAGTAGAAACACAACAAAAAAAAAAACATAATATACCCAACAAATAAAATTTTTTATCATCCAATTTCTCTCCAAAAGATCTTATACTATAATGAATAAGAAATATAACAAAAATACAATGTATATATTAATAGGGTACAATATCAAAGTTGACACAAACAAAACAAAAATACATTGTATCAGCTACAAATAATTTTAATAACAATATATTGATAGAGTATAATTATTACTAATCCAATACTAATCACAAATAAATAATTTAAACTTACATAAATTTTGTATGATCATTTCCACGATAAGTGAAATAAATATTAGACAAAATATTGACAATCATGCCTGCAGGAATGATTTGATGTACTTATCAAGCATACAACCTAAAGAATAAGACACAAAAAGACAATTATTCAAATCACATAATTATAAAAAAAAAAACTTCCCAATAAAAAAATGCCCTAATAGAGAGATCACATTACAATTACATTTATTTAATGACACAACAATCATACAAAATATTTCAAACTTGAAAGTTCATTATGACATTAAAACATGGGAAATACTCTAAAATAAATTAATATAAAATATTTAAGGTGTCCCAAAAATTACGTAAAATATACCAAATTTATTGAAATAATAAATAAATAATCATTTGGCAAAAAAAATGGACATTGGTGGTGTTCCTACATGCTACATGCTCCTGACCTCGTAGTAGGACATCAGAAAATTGAACTAGATTTGGATCCTAAAAACTAGTTAGAAAAAATCGTGATTTTACCTGTGAAATTCTCTTTAAACCCAACATATTCTTCAGCAAATGTTTAGGTAGATTTGCAACTGGAAAACTACTAGAAGCCCTTGTCAATCACTTGAATCGCTTACTGTGTTGCAATAATTTTGGATTGAAAATTGAACCCAAAAGAAAAAAAAATTCTACAAAAGGTTTACAAAATTCTCTCGCATTATAAAATCGTTCAATACAATAATTTGCATATTATGCAATCTAGCAAGGACAATAAAAATTTTAAACTAATTTTAATTTTCATCCATCACTCAGAAAGAATTGAATGCAAATAAGAAATAAAAAGTCATTATTTATTGTCGAAGAGTAGTGACAGAAAAATGATCAAATTTGTATATTTTAAAATACAAAAAGATGTAATTTTGAGATATGTGTGTTATGTGACATGTAATAAGAAAATCCCCCAATCAATGTATGAAAATGAGTTTTCAAATTGAAATTCGATCAAGACAAAATGATGTTAACAAGTTAAAAACAAATGCTTCAATCAAAAGTTCTCCCAAATACATTGATGAAATTGAAAGAGAATAAAACATTTGTGATCGATCAATACTCATGACCAAACAATAATCCGTTTTTAGTTTTGAAAACTATACATAAAGTTAATATAAGGGTCTAAGGATTTCAGTGAAAGAATTTCAAACTTGATCTTTTGAAAAATGAATTTAAATATTTTGAGATTTTTTTTAAATGTTTCATTTTATCTCTAGGTACACATAATAACACAAAAAAAAAATGTGATAAAAGAATCCTAAATTGTTTGAAATGGGAAATGATAAGGTTTATAGAGTTAGAAAAATTCAATTAATGTTATCTTAACATACGACAATCACAAGACGCATTAATAGAAGCTTTGATATCAATTGATAAATTTTTATAACAAAATAAAACACAATAACATACAATATAGTTATTAAATATTAGAAAACATGTATTTGAAAATGAGACAAAATTCATGTCTATTACCTAAAATGGAATCACAATGAATGAAATGAAGATGAACTCTTTTTTACCAAAAATTAGAATTTCCCATTCGACATTGTACTACATAAAAGTTATCTAATGGGAGAACAATTTTATAATCTCAAATAAGAACAATAGCTCCTTGTATGAACAATTTTATAATCTAAATAACTAATATCTCATTAATTAAAATAACATAATTTTTATTTCCATAATGAAATAATTAAAAAATATATGTTAATCCATAAAATTACAACATACTGTATATATTAGAAAAAGAATATAAATTTAGTGGCCTTTTTAAATAAAAAAAGGCCTTTCTACAGTAGTTGTTTCTATAATCGATCTAGAAAATATTTTTTCTAAATTGGTTGTGAAAACAAATGACATAAAAAATTGCTTTCGACATCAATTTTAAAATTGATCTAGAAAATACTAATATTTTATATTAGCTTGTTCTATATTTATTCACAAAATTGATATAAAATATAAAAAATAACAGTTGTTAATTAAAACCCCTTTCTATACCAGTGTCAACTTAACCATTATATTTAAGATTCAAGAAACATATGCTATTTATCAATTACACATAAACGTGATTAATAACTAAGCACGAGCTTAATTGAGTAATCTGATATTTTCGTTTGCAAGCCATTACACCAGTTGAAGAGTGAGTGGAATAAAAAAGAAAGAAGATAAAGAAAAGAAGTTTGGTTAGATACTCTGCAGAAAAACCAATAGTATTTTACTAAGATTGGTGTGCATATGATGCAAAAATGGACAGAAACATATGTTAAAAAATAGAGAAACACTGTAGAGCAGTTCCATGCATGTTATAAACCAAGTATTGACACCTTTCATGCAAATTTGCGGCGGTAAATCTAGTCTTATTATTAGTTGCTTGAAGAAGGGAAATCAATAATTGAAACGGAGAAGATCAGATTTGGTAAGATAAAACGGAAAATAAGAACTTATCAGCTTTCGAGTATGATACAATTGAAGTAGAGTTTGGACCGGTTTCAATACTTGTTATTATATTTAGGGATTAATTATTATTGGATTTAAATCCAATCTACATGTAAAAAACATTTGTGATGAAGACAGGAAATTATCTATTAAGTAAATTTAGATTTAAATATAGGTATTAATTTATTAAAAAAAAATTAGAGAATGTGCCAGTTTAGGTATTTTTAATATTTATTATGATGCTCGAATTTTTATATTTATAATTAATATATAAAAATAAAGGTATTTCTGATATAATTTAAGTTGATGACGAATTTTTGTAAGTATGACTACAGGATTTATAAATTTATGAATTATTATTTTATTAATTTGTTTTATTAATTTAGGTCTAATTTTAAAATTATAAATTAAAGTAATTTTTAAACTATCAAAAAGAGTGCACAATTAAATTTAAGATTTGAAAATGTAAATAAAGATGATGTGCGTCCTTTTCATAAAAGAGTATTAAAAAATTAAGCCACTTTATTTTTTGACAGAATACTTAAGCCTCTTTTTAAAGAAAATATTATAATTTAACGTCTTAAATATTTTCTGGTCCACTCTAATATATTTTGTTTAATATTGAGAACATTTGTACAAGGTGCATGCAAAATGAGCATCACACCTGGAACCATTTTTTCTAAGTGATAGCTCTTTGACTGTTTCACTGAAATTAATTTACACAGTAGCCAAAATAGACTACCAAAATAACAGCTTCTCAATTATCTACATCCATTTTTCCTTGTGCATTGTGAGGCCTATAGATAATAACTAAGAAAGAAAATATTGCTTACACTAAATAAAATTATCTTCCATAATTTCATTGACTTATTTTTTTTTTTTAATTTTAACTTCTAGAAAAAAGAAAATTGTTTCACGAATTGCGAGGTCTAGTGACTCTGAATCTTGGGTCAAAGCAAGTATATATTCGACAAGCAAATAATCATATGCGGGTATCAAAATTTCCAAAAATAAGAAGATCCTGAATTATTTAGTTAAATATGCTGCGAGAGTAATATTCTCTTGACAATATTCCCCAGTCCACTCCTAAGCTACAAATTTCCCTTGTCATTACCCAACAAAAAAAAAGAAGAAAACCTCACCTGTGATGCATATATAAAATATAAAAATCTATAATCTGAATATTCGGTATAATAGTACTATATAAATTTAATATAAACAATTATTTAAAAATTGAGAGTGACAAAGATAAATTGTCTTACCTTCATATTTAAAAAATTATTATATTCCTTTAGATGTACGCCTCACGGCAACCGGCGTTGACTCTTAAATATTTATTCACATTTAATAAGAGAAATGGAATACAATAAACATATATCAATCACGTAATATTTTTAAATCCAAAATTATAATAAAAATGAAAAAATTATTTGTATATTTTTAGTTGTTAAAGTAATATTTTTTGCTAAAAAATGTGATATTTTGATAAATCTATTTTATTAATAATTTATATTAATTAATTGTATAATTAGTATTACTTAACAATTTATATTTTAGAATAAATGTATATAATTTTATTTAGAGTATTGAATTCAGATAGACAAAATAAAATTAATATCATTAAGAATTTATGATTAATGTGATTTGCAAAAACAAATTTACATTAATTATTTGTGATTTGTAAAAATGAGAATAAATATCAATATTTTATGCATATAAGATATTATTATACAAACTTTATACGTGGTTTTTATTAATTATTATTATTTGATGTGATTTACAAAATTTGTTTTAACTATTTTGACTTGTTTCAATTTAAAATAAAAAAATATTTTTATTAACCGTCTCTTTTACTTATTTGAAGGTTACTTTTTTTGTTCTTCTTTCACACTCTATATATATATATTTATTTATTTATTGTGTTTAACACAATTTAACATAAGATATTTTTATATATTTTTATCACTTCTTCA
Source organism: Pachyrhizus erosus (assembly GCA_026544285.1). NCBI lineage: Eukaryota > Viridiplantae > Streptophyta > Magnoliopsida > Fabales > Fabaceae > Pachyrhizus > Pachyrhizus erosus. Next base: position 12,587 of record JAMLFT010003561.1, on the reverse strand, counting down.
TCTCAATGTTTATAAAATTTGTTATTTAATATATAAAAATGATAATTTATACTATCAAAGTGAAATATTAAAAAAAAAAGGTAGGTATAGATAAACTGAACATTCTTTTAGAGGTAGTTAAATGCATTTCATAAATAAAAAAAAATTCAAGAAGAATAAAAGACTAAAGTTAAATATGTTATTTCCTTGTTCAATTAATTTGTTAATTTAATATTATTTTGTTCAATTTACTAATTTGAATTATGTCTCAACCTAATAAAAGTATTATCATATTATATTATTATAATTATAATATAAGTTAATTTTAATAAAAAATAATATATTAATATAATATATGATTTTGATACTTTGAAATTAATAATATATTAATATTATATATGATTAAATTTTGGTATATGATAAGTTTTATAACAGTAAATGATTATTGTCTATAATTTTGATATTTTTAAACATTTTATTGTCGTAATATATTTTTTTTATTATATTTAAACTTTGTTAATATTTTTTAACTATAATTGTTATATAGTTCATAAAATTTATCCCAACAATTTAAATAAATTATTTAAAAAATAATTTAGTTAAATATTATTAACAAAAAAAATTATAAAAATATTAATAATTTTATTTTTTGATCTTTTTTAAATTTCTTTAAAAAAAAAATATAAATATATATATATACACACACAAAATCATTTTCTTCATTCTTCACTCATGCATTATTAAGATATATGATCTAATTATAATATAACTAAATATTTTTTATATTTATATTATTTATTATTTGAATTATATTTTTTTAACTCATCCTAACACATAAATGATTAATATTTGTCACGACACACCACCATCACTCCCAATATCTAGACTGAAATTATTGTCACTACTCCCTTCCATTCATTACCAATCCTATTTTTAGACAACTTTTTTTCACTTATTATCAATCATTATGATAATCACTTATAAATCATGTTTTTTTTATTCACATTAATTCCATGTAACTCACTTATCGTCACCCCTAATTAAGAATATAGAAATGAAATTGAAATGTAATTTAAAATTAAAATTTTATGCTTTAATTATTTTACATAACTCAAATAAAATAATTATTCACCGAAAAAAGAATTATAATTTTAAGTTAATTTTATTTCAGAAAAATTGAAATAAAATCATAATTTTAATCCTAATTTCAATTTTATACATCAAAGGAATAAAAAATTAAATTTAAATTATAAATAAAATTATATTAAAATTTAAATTTTAACTTATCTAATTTATACTAGTGATTGAATGGAAGATTTGCTAACTTAAAACAAACAGAATTTGAATTATAAAATAATTCATTCCAAATTTATATTAAAATTTGGATTACACTATTTGTTTTCTCGAATTCAATTAATTATTTTTCAGCCCTAATTACACGCCACATAATTTACATCACCTATTGCTTATAAATAGGACAAGTGTCCGAGGTTACCATCAGCCAACACTCTTTTTTGTTAATAGAAGCAATTCTTATTCAAATTCAAACCAAAGTGGTAGTTAGAAAAAAAATTGTCTATAAAATGATCATTTAAGGATTTGAACGACTGTTATTACACCACTCAGCCAACATGAATAATGGGACATGTATAATGTTAGATGAGTGAACCCCTATTTCAGTCATTCAAAGATACACGTATTATTACTATGATTCTTTAAAGAATTTTGACATTCATTTAGCATTTTTAATAAAATAAAATGACAGATTTCGTTATTTGAACATTTGACAAAAAATTATTTCCTAAACCGTAGGAGATTGATATCTATTCAACTACTCTCTTGATTATTGAAAACAATACCAGCTTGGTCTTTAAGTCATAATTTGTAAATAGAAAACTGAATTTTATATCGTTTTCTATGATCGAACATCTGCATAATAACAAATTTCTTTAAAAGATGAAAGGAAGTTAGTTAAGACTTTAGAGGATTAAAAATAAGTTTAATCATAATTGATACCCAATACCTCAAAACATAGTGTGTATATATACTAATTGACAAAATTGCTATAGCCATGCATATGCATTGCGTGCTATTGGTAATAAATTAAGAATAATTAATACAAAACATCTACATCGAAAATTTACATTAATTTTAGGAAAACCAGTGTCACATGTGAGAGGATGACATTTTTTTATTATTAGAATAAATATTCAAAATCAATTACGTCAGGACCGATCTGAAAAATAATTTCTAAATTGGTTGTATTAGGAATCAATATAAAAAGTATTTTTTATATCAGTTTTTTTAACAATTAATCTAAAATGTTGACATCCTCTGTAAATTTTGAACTTTTTACAAGGCTCTCTAAATTGGTGGTACAAAAATCTAATATAGAGAATACTTTCTATACCACTTCTTAGTACAACTGATATATAAAATATTGATGTCATTTGCAATTTTTATTGTTATTTTTTTTGGAATTTTTAGATTGGTTGTAGTAATTAAGAATCTGCTAGGAAATATTTTCTAAAGTTTTTTTTGGTGGTCAAAATATTTTCTAGAGTGATCCTTAATATAATTGAACTAGAATGTAGACATTCTTTGTAACTTGGATTTTTATAATAGATTGATCGAGAAAATATTTTTTAAATTGATTCTTAATACAATTGATCAACAAAGTTTTTTATAAGTTTTTTTTTTAATAATATACTAATGTTTTTTTTTTAAAAGACCAAATAAACATTTTTTAAAATGAAAATATGAACTTACATATAAGAAATGTCCAATCAATACCTTCATAAGTACATAATACATACTATTAAAATATATAATAATTTCTTATTTTTGTTTTCATTATAAATTTTTAAATTCTTATTTTCTCTTTCTACGAATTAAAAACACCTTAAGAACATAACATTATAGAAGACATTAAAGATATCTTGATAACATCAATGTTTCTTCTCATATAAATATGACTTACCTTTGTTTTATCTTTATACATTTATTTATTTTTATCTTTCTAAAGATTCTTTTATTTTGAATGAGTTTGACAAACATTTAAGTCTATTCACTACAACAATTTCCCAAATTTTCTTTCTCTTTGATAATGATTTAGTCTTTCAAACCTTAACTTCCTTTTTTGTTTTAAACTCTAAATATTTATGCATTTTCTCTCTCTTGTAGATGTCATATAGTGGTATGAGTTGTGTATGTATTGTTCAAAGACTTCAAACAATGTGCTTGAGAATCCCAAATAGTGTATTAGACAATTTCAAACTATATTATCAACTCATTCGAGTATTATGGTACGTTAAAACAGTGAAGAGATCATGATCCATTGATCCTTTTTATTTTTGTTACATAGACAAAATATGAACAATTTATTTGTTATAATAATTGATAATATATAATTTTATTTATTTATATTTAGTTTCATTTAATAAAAATTTAATTTCTTTATATATATATATATGTGACAATTTTATTTTTTCTTTTTTGCTCCACATTTTGTTTAATATAATTCTAGAGTATACAAAACAGCGATGAAAATATTGTTAAGTTAAATAAATATTATGTAAGTAAGTGAAGATTTATGATAACAAAAGTGTGAAATAAAAAGGAAGGAAAGTTATCTTGAAGAAAGGAATTAAATTTATATTAAGTTAAATGAAAGTAAAAAAGATATGTTTTTTAATTTAGTTATTATGAAAGGATATCAATAAAATTATCTTTGCTTATAAAAAGTCATTATAAAAATTTCTCTTATATTTTAATATATGAACGTATTCTTTAGAATAATGAAAATTTAAGATCAAGTTTTAAAACATTGTTTTTGTATCTATGATTATTGAAATATTGTATATTAGGAAATAATACAGTTGTTGTGCTATTTTTTTAGGAAAAAAAAGTATTTTTACATGAGTTGTAACAACAACCTATATGAAAAAGTCACTTTCTAATTGAAAATATAATTTTTTAGTTTCTATTTAAATTTTATTTACTTTTAATCTTTAAAAATTATAAAAAAATTATGTGTTTAACAAGAAATTAAACTATATTGTTTTATATAGGCTACATACGAGTAAGCTTTAAATAAATATCAATTTTAAATATGATAAATTTTCAATATACATATGTATAAATGTATTTGTATTACTAAGTATCATGTATCAGTATTAATTAGTTAGATTTTTTTTATCATGTTATTAATTTAAAATATTTATTAATTTTATTAATGATTAATTTTTGTTAAATAATTTAACCTACTATTTTTAGTAAAGTTTTTTTCTTTTAATTTATATTTTTTCATCTACAACGTTTAAATTTAATATTTTATTTTAAAAATTTAAATTTAATTTTATTTAGATAAATGACACGTATAATATTTAATTATATAATAACCATACTTTTCAAATTTTTATACAAAAATAAAATCAAATTTGAAGCAAATTAATTTTATAAAAATCAAAATTGTATTTTAACTAAAAAATTTTAACAGAGCTAAAAAAAGAAAAGAGAGTTGTCTAGCCTAATATAAGTATATAATCCACATAAATGAAACTAAAAAATAATTTTATAAACTGGATTCCACGCTTACTTTCTGTTTTTCACCCACAATTATGAGTCAAACTCCATCAAGTTAAGTAAGGTACTATGGTCCAGCTTTTGATTGGCACTGTCCTTTCATGAGCAAAGTTGGTCTTGGTTCGGTAACTATCAACATTCCTTATCTTCTGGCCAACCTAAAAATATATGAGATAACAGAGGTCACCGGTAGAAGGAATAATGAATATGCCCAGAATCTGTCTAGCAGTATGATTTGATTGGTGGTATAAAATTATGTAATGAATATAATTATATATGGTAAAATTACAACAAAAATAACTATTTATTGCTTGAAAAATCACCACACTAAACATGCACTAGGTCATAGTTATTTTGTGCTGTACTTTTTCATCAAACAAGAAGCTTGGGAATTTACTATTCCAAATTTACTAATCATTACAATAGAAAAACTCTACAAACTTTTTTCAGCAATTGATACTTTCAACGTGCAAATTTGAATTGGTTGTTGTTTTTATGTTAAGGTGGAGGATTTTTATACTTTAGATGGGAAAATCAAAGCATAAGATGTGGAGGAAATTGAATTTTAATCTTCAACGTCACAATCCTTGGTCAGAATTGCCAATAGGTTACAAGCCATTGAAACTGTTTAAAGCAATGTCCTAAGGCATTATGTTGTTCATTTTAATCAAATTAAGCTTCAGAAGTTTTTTAATATCAGATTCGGCTATTTGGGCTTACAAACTTCGTTAATTATTAGTTCAAATATTAATAATTACTATGCCGAAGTCTATTTATATAGATGTAACAAAAGAAACCAACCCCATTGAGGAAGATTGTGAGAAACAAAACACAGGCACAGTCTGAAGGAGTAAGAACGTGTCAGAAAAAGTAGCACAGGGTTTGGTCAATTAATCATCACAGTGTAACGGTGTTTACACACTATCACGCACCACAATGAACATCCTATTTAAACGGTAATTTTTTTCTTTGACCATATAAGAAATAATACATATTTTTATTTATTAAACCACCATTTTTTTCTTCAAGATATCTCTCAACCAACAATACAAGATTAGCGTAGAAATTACTGAAATAATTTTTTTCCGTAATATTTTTTTCATATACATTATAAAAAATTAAACTTTTGATCATAAATAATTTATTTATCTATGAACTATGCTATACTTTGTTAATAATAATTCATCAATTTCATTTCCCAGGTATTACTCTTTCTAATAAACAGTTTTTAGAATAATAATATTATGTAAATAATTCTCTAAACATTGAATATTACCAATTTAGTGTGTGTTTGTATAATCATTTTATCATATATTACACTCGTTCTTAGACACTAAACGTGACTGCAAAAATTTGTAAGATATATAGAGTTTCAGTAGTTATTTAAACACACCATTTGTTGATGTATATAAGTAAGTTGAGGAGTCAATTTGAAGAGTTTTTATTAATATTTGAGAATTATTTAGTATGATTTTAATACTTGAGAAATTATTTTTATGTAGTCTTTTTTTATAAAAAAAAATACCATTTAGAGAAGATAATACTTAAAAAAATGAAATTAATAATTTATTTTAAAATGAAGCGTGGATCTTAGCTTTTTGAGCATAGTTCTTCGAGTTTTCACTTTCAAAAGATTTTTATTTGTGAGACATAGTATCTTGAAATTTGGGCATGCCCCCAACTGAGGTGAGGTTTTTCCTAAAGTTACTTTTATGTTCATCGGAGTGACTCTTGGTTCGTGGTGGCAGCCATTCCCTTCATGAGGAATTTAGGGCAACCTTTTCAATAATTTTAAAATTCATAATTAGCCTAAAGCAAAGCATGGGTTTAGTGGGGTTTAACTTTCACTTTCGAATCTAATGTCTAAAGACAAAGGGGCCACCCACGGCCACACAACACAGACAGAAACATATCTCAAATAAAATATAATGCAAAGCCTCCAGTGTTGCATTGTTAATCCGATTAGGACATTCTCCAATCCCAAAAGCCTAATTAAATTAGCAACACCCCATTAAATTAATCATCATCTAATGAATGAATGAATTTATAAATTAATGAACCCTTGCACTTAATTATTTTTCTTTAGCTAACACACCGCTTTCAACAGTGTGCACGTAACCCTCCAATATACGATCTCAAATGTTTAATTAGGTTTTGATGGACTAGCTAGTTCTTCTCATGTAGGATTGTTTAATTAATTAATTAATTACTAGGTCTTGTTAAATATGGTTAATCCATGATTAGATTCTCATTTCTCAAAGATATTTAATGGCCTGCCTACTTGTACGGATCAAGTTTAAAATTTCAGATTTGTAGGCTGGCGTTTTATAGTTTATATACAGTCTTTTATATATAACACATTTTTTTCTCATAATCATGTTGCAATCCATTAATACTTTTATGACAGTGATTTTTTTTTTTCTTTTAGAAGTTTAATATGACTACGTAGGTAACATTCAAACTTAAAACTCACCAATATTTCATTAATTTGAATAAAATTAAACACAGATCTCTTAAATAAAATATTAAGATCAAATCTTATACATGAAAAAATATAATTATTTTTTTTTACAAAAATTATTTATTCAAAATTTTTAATAAATATTAATTATCAATATAATTAATATATAGTTTGCAATAATGTGACGATGAATAAAAAACCTAAAATGACTTAGTAAACTAGAATAACTTCCTAGCACTTGATTCACACAATCTGTCATAGTTTATATGTAGTCTTCACGTTTTGATCATGGTAAACTTTTAATCTAATATTTTATCGGTTGTTTTATTTTTAAATTTTAATGTATAATTTTATAAAATATTACATTTTTTAACTTTTTTTTTAAATAACATTAAAAAAATAAAATAAGTACAGTATTTCTTTTTGTAAAATTAAAATTAAAATAACCAACACTTACAATCTCAATAACTAGAACAAGATTCATTCTCTTTTTGTTTATCTAGCATGTTGCAATGTCCCCGACAAAATATTCAACATGCTCGTATTCAATATAATTTTTTAGGGTACAAATTATATTTCTATTCCTTAAGAAATAGAAAAATTACATTATTTTGTAAGTTTATTTATGTTCCTCCCTTTATTAATGTAATTTAATTATAACTAAATTTAAACATCCTGTTATTTTATTTTTGTCTAGGGGTAGAAGAATACTTTATGAGAATGTTGTTCTTATCAATAACATTTACAACATAGTAGAGTTAATTTTCTTAACAAATATTTTTTTTTCGTACATAAGATTCGTACCCAAACCTTATTTAAGAAAAATCAAACATGTATTAAGTAAATTAATTATCCGGGCGTTACTTTAAACATTTTACTATTAATATTGAGATTTTAGAAAATAAAATAAAATTTTAGTAATACTTAGTCTGAAACTTGATAAAAAAATATCTTCATGATATAAAGGTTTTAAGCTAAAATCTGACGATGTTATTCATAAAAAAAACATAAAAAGGCATATGCATATTATTTAAAATGAAAATATAACTCGTTTAATCATTAAAATGTAGTTTTGTATGATAATTTAAATATTTCTTAAAGAAAAAAGTTAATTTATCTTTCTAATAGGATAACCAGATTTGTTGTATAGTTTCGTAATCAATTGAATTGACTAACGAATCAGCGTCAGCGTAGTACGAAATCACAAATCCATAGGCGTGCACCGTGGCGTGCGTGAGCCTGAGGTTAACCTAACGTGGATACACACAAAAACATAGATATGGAGAGATATGAATATATAATTATTAGTAATTAATTAAGCTATGGAAATTGGAAAATGATTGTTTGAGCCTCACACAACTCAACTTAAGGGATAAAAAAAAATATGAATAATAAAAATAAGGTTATGGGAGAAATTTTAATTTTACATATAAAAATAACATTACGTTAACCTATATATACATACGAGGAGTGGACACAAAAAGATAGAGACATAAAACACATTCCATTATTAATCTAACTTTTGTCTACTACTATTATTGAAGCCCAGGTTATTGATGATTCTGATAAAGAACATTCTCCCAACCAAGTTCCAATCTCTCTCTTTCTTTCTCTCTCTTCCCACCTCCTTTTCTTGTATTTCTTTGTATTTTGTTTTTCTTTCTATCCGGTGCATATAAATAATTATCATAATGAAGTCTAGGCCAAACCATTCTTCTTGTAGTACTTGTATTACTTCTCGTTGGTTGCACTGTCTTGCTATTTGTATCTTGTGTACCTTCTTAAGTTTTGAGCTTCCTTTTACTTTTATTTCACTCCACCGCACATCAAACAACTCCTTCTAAGTTCCTTCTAAATCTTTTTCTTTTGGGTATGGAATTCAACAAGTTCAGAATCAGAAGCTATGAGGGGCAATCTGATAGGACTCAAGTGGAAGATCTTGAGAGAAGATGCGAGGTAGGGCCATCAGAAAGCGTGTTTCTCTTCACAGACACTATGGGTGACCCCATTTGTAGGATCCGGAACAGTCCCATGTACATGATGCTGGTAAGTGATACACAATACTATGCCACTATAAGGCACTAACTTCATCGCTTCACAACTTTCTTTTTTAATCTTCTATGTCTTTCTCTTCTTCTTGTTTGATCATCATGTTCGCCACTAACTGCATGCTCAATTTGGTGGTAGGTGGCAGAGTTGGACAATGAATTGGTTGGTGTCATTCAAGGGTCTATAAAAATGGTCACGGTTCATGGTCATCCTCCAAAGGATTTGGCAAAGGTGGGGTATGTCCTTGGCCTAAGGGTATCACCCCATCATCGGAGAAAAGGGATTGGCTCAAGCCTTGTGAGAAAGATGGAAGAATGGTTCACTTCCAAGGATGTAGACTATGCATATATGGCAACAGAGAAAGACAACCATGCCTCAGTGAGTCTCTTCATGGACAAGTTTGGCTACACCAAGTTTAGGACTCCAGCTATTCTTGTTAACCCGGTGAACCATCATTGCTTTCAAATACCATCCAACATTGAGATAGCCAGGTTGAAGGTTGACCAAGCTGAGTACCTCTATAGAAGATTCATGGGGTCCACAGAGTTCTTCCCTAATGACATAGGCAATATACTTAGGAACAAGCTAAGCTTGGGGACATGGGTGGCCTATTTGAAAGGAGAAATTGCTTGGGGTGATTTTGGGTCAGATGGACAAGTCCCAAATAGCTGGGCTATGCTTAGTGTATGGAACAGTGGGGAGTTATTCAAGCTAAGACTAGGGAAAGCACCTTTTACTTGCTTGTTATGCACCAAGAGTTGGTGGTTGATTGATAAAATTTTCCCATGTTTAAAATTGCCTACCATACCTGATTTCTTCAACCCATTTGGGTTCTACTTCATGTATGGGCTGTACCATGAAGGGCCATTTTCTGGGAAGCTAGTGAGGGCGTTGTGCCAATTTGTGCACAACATGGCTGCTGAATCCAAGGATGAGAATTGCAAGATCATTGTCACTGAAGTTGGAGGAAGAGATGAGCTCAACCATCATATCCCACATTGGAAATTGCTATCTTGTCCGGAGGACTTGTGGTGCATAAAGGCGTTGAAAAATGAAGGGACAAATAACAAGTTCCATGAATTAACCAAAACCCCACCAACAAGAGCTCTTTTTGTAGACCCAAGAGAGGTTTAAAGCATGATCTCAAGAATAAAAATAAAAAAGTAATAAAAGGGGGTGGGGGGGGAGGACAAAAAGTTTCGAAAATATCTTGACCTTAACTTTTCTTTCTTTTCTTTCCTTAGCTTTGTCTAAGAACCAAAGCCCACCTCATGTAATGTGTGATAAGTTCATCCATCTCTCCTGGTGGGGGTTTTTCTCTAGTTCCTTTCACATCGGTGACACAAAATCTCAAAAGATATCCATAATTTAGGTGCCACACTTTGGTGTCCTTCTTAGCAATTCCCATCTTGTGCCTCATGACTCTGACTACTCAATCACCATGGTGGTCCAAACTTTGTCCCTTCCCCTCAGGTAAAATTCTGAGCTGGACCCTCCTTCTTCACTTTGTCGCATCGCATCGGGATATGGTCTCCGTAACATGTATGTATGTCATTGCTGAAAAATAGAAAAAAGAGATTTCGAGCTATTTTATATATAGTGAGATCATGAAAGTAACCATTATTCTATTCTATTCAAGTCAGAGTTAGACAACTTCTGTTCCAAGATAAAGGGGGAAAAGAGAAAAATGCAAGTGAGTCTCAACGCCTTGGTTTCTTCTCCATTTGTGATCAACCATTGTTGTCCCTAACTACATGAGGAATGTTGATGGTGTAAAGTTTGTGGGAATCAACCAAAAACCACAAAAAAGACTTTGTTTGAGTTTTCACTTTTTACCATTAAGGCTAATGTTAGTTAACTAGCTTGAGACCTTGCTCTCGGTTAGAACCATATAAAGAGCCGGTTGGACTAATAAAGTTAGTGAATTTGTATTTAGAAAGATTCTCTAATTCTTCTAGTTCTATTCAGCATGACAATAGAATAACAATTATGAAGGTTCTAATAAATGATTCAGACATTAATCCAAAAATTGTAAGAAATGTGAATTTTAACCATCGTATTTAAAAACAGTTAGTTAGATGTGTACATGACATTCTATCTACTAAATTTTACCGGTAAACATTTCTCCATTTTCAACTTAAAATTTTAAGAAATTAAATTTATAATTTTTTTTATTTATATATTATTTAACTTATTTATTATTATTTAATGTGACACCTCACCTTCATACTTATATTTTAAATAATATAAAACAATTTTTATATTGTTATTTAATTTCAAACTATATATTATATATAATTAATTTATTAATTTTTATAATAATTATTTTAAAAATTACTAATAATAGCAATTGAATTATTCTAAAATAACAATATAATCACGTACGTGCATAAACAATAATTTAACAAGGTTCGATAGTATGTCTACATCCTTAAGAGCAGATTGATTGTTTCTACAATTTATTAGAAATAAGGTCACATAAAATATTTATAAACTATAGTATAAATTACAATGTCATTCCTATATTATACAATGGGGATCTTTGCAGTGATTTTATAATTTGTTTCCATTTTTAATATATTATAAGCATTAATTTTATTTTATTATTTTTAATTCAGTAATTTACTTCTAATATTAGACTATTTGAAAAATATAATTTACTTATATACATATAATTTACCTCTAAACTCTTAAATTCCTCTAACAAATAAACAAATATTCTTACCCAATTTAAGCATCTATTTCATCTCTTTTTTTTCATGAAAAATAATTTTAAAAACATATTCTTAAGACATTATAGTGTGTTTGTTTAAGTTTTTTTAAGAGAAGAATGTCAACAATAATCTTTCAAATATGTTTTTAAATATTTTATATTAATTGATTAAAATTTATTAATTTTTATGAATCTTATATTTTATATAATTATTCTCTCTTCTAATTTAAAAATATAGCTAACATCAAAATTAATAATTTTTATCAATTAGAAAAACTAATAAAAAGAAGATATCATTAACATTCATAAAAAAAAGAAATAAATTAGAATTAAAAAAATAATTTTTTTATTATATTAAAAAATTGTCACTAACCATCAAGAAACGTTGAATCAACTTGAAATTAACAACACTTTTCTCTTTAGATACATATACCCTTTTTTAAGCAATTTCATATACGTACTAAGTCAAAATGAAAATATTCATATTATGTATTTATTAACATATCTTATATACACTCTTATTACATTGGGCCTTTCATCTGGATTCATCAATCAATATTTATATATTATATTACATTTGATCGGTATCCAAATAACTAATTCATTAACATTAAAATATTTAGTTAATTTAATTAAAAATATTAAATTGATCTTAAATTATTATTTTTTTAAAAAAATTATTCATTAAATGAAACTAACAAATATTAATAAATCATATTTCTCTTTATATTATTCTAAAATTAATTTTAATAAAAAATATTTTTTTTTAAAAAATAATTAATACATAAGATTTTTTTATTG
>JAMLFT010003560.1:0-21737 GCA_026544285.1 Pachyrhizus erosus | reverse complement strand
TGCTCAAAGTTCATTACCATCCATATACTACACAGGCCATATTCCAGACATAAAGATAATGGGTTTTTATATTCCCAGGAATATTCTGTATCTTATCTGACTGTTCCAGACATCAAAATATTTTCACAATTGGATCAAACTCCCAGATACAGAAGAGAGCTTGAAGTTCATTTGACAGATCTAAATGGATACCGAGAAAGGAAGAGAAAGAATACATGTATCAGTATTCATAGATTGCAGATGTTATGTCATCCAGATTGGGAAATAGATGAAAGGAACATCTATAATCATATCTCAGATGTTCCATTTCCAGAAATGATTCCAGAACCCATTCTCCCAGTACATGCTAGTAATCTTCTCTGAAAAGATGTTGTTCCTGAAGGTTCGAATGATCATGGACAAGAACCAATCTCTTCAACATTTCCAGACTATGAAGATCCTATGTGGCAAGACTCTCAAGACCCTTATTACATGGAACCAAATATCGATGATTATGATCAGAATCCTGATACAGACAAGGGACCCATTCACAAAAAAGACTTTTGAAGATGGCCGTTACTTTTTATCTTCTTGAAAAGTGTGTTTGTCATTTATGATAATTAGTTTCGTTAATGGCCATGTCTGTCGGCTAGCCGTTACTTTTTATCTTCTTGAAAAGTGTGTTTGTCGTTTATGATAATTAGTTTCGTTAATGGCCATGTCTGTCGGCCATATGTTTTACTTTTGTGAGAAAACTTCGCATCCAGAATCTTGTTTAATAAGTATGAAATCCGGATTGCTTTTTTGTAATATATAAGGAACCCCTGACGAGAAGGAAGGGGAGACCTTTTGAGAAATAAAATCCCTTAGTGTGTTTTATCTATGATGTGTAACTAAACACTTTCTCTTCTCTCTTCGAAAGCCTAGTTTATTGTAATTCTTATGAACACTCTGAAATCTGTAGAACAAAGTATGCTCTATGCTTGCCTCATAAGAGGACCTGGCATATCAGAAACCTTCTGCTAGATATCGATCCTTATTATGTTACGAACCCTAGTTTATCATTGTAATTCGTATGGATGGATAGTTAAGGCTATAAAGTACGCATGGAGCGGAAGAGGGCCTTCGGACCAATCCATTTGTTATGAATTATAATGTTTAAATTAGGGCTCTCTATAATTTATTTAATAATTTTATCAAAGAAAATAAAAGTAAGTATAAAACTAAAAACTAATTTAGGTCAAATTGTTTTATATTGAAATAGATTGAATTTAAATTTTAAATCAAATTGATAGAATAATAAATTAAGAAAACTGAGTTAATTGGATTATATTGTTTCTTTTTAAAAATAGTTTAATATAATTTGTAAACATTTTTTTCTTGTTAATTAGGAGGTATTTGGAGTTTTTATTTGACATTCCATTAATTTTTCTTTCATTTGCCAATCCATTTTAAAATAAAGTGGTACTTCTAGTTTATAATTTCATATCCAACTACATGTACCAATAAATTTTAGTATTTATAAACACTCTTAATCCCTATGTAATAGTGAGATTTGCATTATTGTAATATTGTTTTATCAAATATGTTTATTGCCAGATAAAATCATTTTTATGAGTATATTTATTTTTAATTAACATTGAGTATTTATAAGTTATTGTTTTATCCCTTAATGCACAAAGTTTCACAAATAAACATACTATTCTTTTCCATATTTAATTAAAAACCTCACATGAAAATGTACGAAAATGCATGTGTTTTTTATTTATTGTATAATACATTTGAATGATGCATTTATTCATTTTTAGTGAACGTAACAATAAAAATAATTTTTATGGACAAGGGACCTTGCTCTTGTTTAGGAAATATTTGATTACGCGAATCATGGTTCGCTCTTTCAAAACTTTTTTTTTGAAAAGAAGTTAAAAGTATTTTTTTTTTTTAAAAAAAATATATCATTTCATTTTTTTGCAGTAATTTATATCATTTTGTTGAGAATACAAGTCTAAATACAACTTGGAATCAAATGAAAAACAACATGACCAGCAAACAATCTTGATGTCTTAATAAAAGTATGAGCAACATAATTGACTTGTTTCCTAATGAAACCAACTAAAAGGTTTTGTAAATGTCTTAAGCTTTCCTTATACTTAAGCAAAATAGATTCAAATTCGGTGAAAAGATAATGCGATGACTTGATATATTATCAACAACTTGCTTGCAATCCAACTCCATAATAATATTACGAAAATCCAGCTCTCTAAACTAATTAACAACGTCCAGTAATCCAATTACTTTTCACCTCATGCATCGGTGGGGTTCCATGATGGACAGTTTTAGCCATAACAAAGTTACCAGTTGTGTTTCTAATACACAAACCGATACTAGACAATCCAATGTTTATGAAAAAAGTTACATCAATGTTACATTTTTGGTAACCATGTTGGGGTTTTTTCCAAGTATGCTAGTTTGTATGGTCCTATAAAAGGAAACATTATGCCACTCACAAAATGGTCCCCTGGCAATAGATACTGAATTTTAAGAATCTTTTTTTAATTCCTTCCTGTACCTTTTCATTTCTTATCCTCCAGAAGCATTAAAATATAACAAGCATTAAGAAAGCATTCATTAATGATTTTGCACTTTCTAGAATGAGTTGAATTAAATTCCAATGAGCTACAACTGTCCAAGTAGATTTTGCTTGGTCACAGCCAATGAATGCATGCCAAGTTGATTCTGAATAGTTCTCACAAAAGGGATAGACTCAAGAAATTAAACATTTTGGTATAATGCATGAGTGGTTAAGTAATTAAGTAAGAATGTTAAAAATGAATGTCAAAGTCAATAGTATTTCAAATTAAAGCTGTTTTTTTTTTCTTCTGAATAATATAGGTGTTAATGATATATTTTTTATTTTAATTTTTAATTGTATAAGATGTTAGAAATATGTAGTTTAATTTTAGTCCTACATTGTTTAAATGATGAGAAACATTGCTCATATCTTTCTATATAAGCAACCTATTGTAAATCTTTTGGAGACATACCAAATAATATATACTTTTTAGTGTAGTCGTGAACGTAGACAACATACATTGTGTGTCGAACTACGTTAAATTCTTGAGCCAATATCTTAGTATGCTTTGTGATTGCAATTTTGTCTGATCTTTCACATCAGAAAAGATTCTGAAAAATGCAGATAGAAAACTATCTGTATAAGGTAGAAGCCAGAAGACATGGAACACTTGGTATATCAGAATGTATCAGCTGTGATCTTTCTATATAAACAACCCCTTGTAAATCTTCTGAAGTAGACAATATACATTGTGTGTCGAACCATGGTTAAATTCTTGAGTCATTTCTCTCTCTTTCCTTTATTTCTTTCTTTTATTATTGAATTCTTCCTAACATATGAACCCTAATATTATTAATAAAATGGAATTAAAATTTAATATTATTAAATAACTTAATAATAAAAGACTTAAATAATGTTTGGTTCGCATTTTTTTATTTTAGTTATTTATTTATTTTTTAATTTTAGTCTTTTAGATGTTTAATTTAAGTAATAAAGTTAAATGATGAAGAATTTAGAGAGACAGGAAGAGAACTAAACTTTTAAAGTAAATTGTTATTCATATTATGATCTCTTCAAATTGTTATTCATATTATGATCTCTTCAATTTAAGAGATCATTTTATGTAGTTACAGATGAAGCTATGCTGATGTGACACATAGTCAAACAGATTGCAGAAGCTCTAACTAACTCCTTACAATCTAATGCTGATAGGTCAGAAGCTCATTCAGCAGAACAGATAAAAGAGAGAAAACTAGAGAAAACTCTCTCTAGTCACTAATGCTCCCCCCTTGAACTCAGGTTGTTGACTGAGTGCCTATGGAAGTGGTATGAGAAGGTGATGTTGGCAAAGGTAATGTGATTGAGTTATCAGTGTTGAGGGTTACAATTCCAAGAGGAATTTGTGAATATGTAACAATAGGATTATGTGAAACTGTTGTGTGACTAGGCTAATGTGGGAATTTCTGCTCATGAAACAGCACATCTTTAGAAATAAACATGCGGCCATTAGCATCCAAACATTTGTAGCCTTTATGACAAGGGGAATAACCCAAAAAAGTGCACCCCGCAGACCTAAACTGCAACTTATGAGAGTTATATGATCTCAAGAGAGGGCAACAATCACAACCAAACACTTTAGGAAAGGAAAAATCTGTCTCTTTGTTGTAAAGGACTTTATAGTGAATAACATGATTATTATGAGCTGAAGGTAGCCTGTTTATGAAATATACGACAGTATGAAAAGAATGATCCCAAAATTTCATAGGAACTGAGGCTTGGGACAGCAAGGTTAACCCCATTTCAACAATATGTCTATGTTTCCTTTCCACTACACTATTTTGGTAATGAGTACGTGGACAAATCAAGCAGTGAAGAACACCTAGGCTTTTCAAATATTGAGTAAGTGGGCTGAATTCTCTTCCCCATTCATATTGTATGGCCTTTATTTTATTATTAAATTGAAGTTCAGCCATAGATTGAAACTGTTTAAAGATAGAAAGAGCTTCAGATTTGGTTTTCAGAAAATAAATCCATGTAAAATGGCCTAAAGCATCAATAGAAGACATATAGTAAGTGTATTCCAGGGATGATTTCATAGGTGCAGGTCCCTACAAGTCACAGAAAATTAGCTCTAGAGGAGAAGAATAAACAGTAGTAGAAGGACGAGAGAAAAGTTTATGAGACTTGCCTATACAACAGGATACACAAAATTCAACATTACTTTTATTGGGAATGGGTATATTACACTGTTTTAGTACATTTTGTAAAACAGAAAAACTAGGATGGCCAAGTCTATTGTGCTATAGAGACAATGAAGTGAAAGTGGGTGAATTTATAATGTTGTGACAAACAGGGGTGGGGATACATTGAGTAGAAAAACCAGTAGATGGAGTAGACTGCACTGAGGAGGGAACGACCCTTGAAGAAGACCTATTGGGAAGTAAATGTGGAAAGGAATAGAGACCATCTGAGCTAAGATGACCTCACAGCAAAATCCTATGATCAACCTGAGATTTGACAAGACACAAAGAAGGGTGAAACTCAAAATAAACAGAGTTATCTTTAGCAAACTTGCTGACACTTACTAGATTTTTAGTAATAGAAGAAAAAAGAAGCATGCTATGCAAAAGTAGTAAGGTATGAGAATTATGAGGAGAAGAAAAAGAAGTATAACCAATGGATTTTATGGGCAGACCTTGACCATTATCCAAGAACACATGTTATTGAGTTGAAACAGGAGCTTCAGTAGTTAACTTGCTGGGATCAGAAGTGACATGATGGGATGCACCTGAGTCAATAAACTAGTTTTGTGACTGCTGTTGAGGAACAACATTGGCTACAAAGGCTTGTGGTTGTTGCACTTGAGGTGGTGCAGTAGGACCAAAAGGAATTTGAGATGGTATTAGCTGTTGAGAGTGCGAATATACTGATAAGGATTTCCAGATGGAGCTACTGAATGACTGATTTGGTGGATAATATGGTTGAGCAACAACATATGTTTGTTGTGGAGACATGTAATTCTGCTGAGGAGGTGCATATGGCATGTAATTCTGTTGGTGAGAGGAAACAATAACTGTGATTGAATCTGTGTTAGCAATAAGAAGCCTCGTGACCAAACTTTTAGCACACTTGACACTGAATGTTGGCAAATCGACCCCCTCGACCACTTCTTCCACCTCTACAGCCAAACCGACCACCTCCACCTCTGCTAGGTTGAAAACCAGAGGTATTAGAGGCATTGTTCAGAGAATTATTAATAGAGGCCTGAGGTATAGTGCCTGTGTAATTGGCTTGAGGTGACACAGTGTTAATGTTTGTCTGAGATTCGGTGTTGAGAGGCTAGGACTGAGTAAGATTAAGTGCAGAAACTGAATCAAGGATCTCCTTCTGTTTGTTAATTAGACTTTCATATGCTAACAGAAGGGACTCAATATCATCAAAATCAAACCGATCAGTTTGCTATTGACCAAAGTAACTAATGATTCATACTCTACAAGCAATCCATCAAGCAGAGCATCAATTTGCTTTTGCAAAGAGACCGTTTCACCAATAGATAGTAGAGAATCTGAAATAAATTTTATGCGATTTAGAAGTTGAGTGATGAAACGATCACCTTTTTTAGTTTGAGCGAAAATGATGATGGATTTTCTCCCAAAGCTGCCACAAGTAACGACAACCAATCACTTTTGGAAGAATCGAAGATGACAACGATGATTGAAGCCAAGTCATAATGAGTTGATCTTGTAGATCCCATTGGAATGCCGTGGGAGATGCCACCGTAATCACAGCCAAAAAAGGAGATGCGTTCGTGGGAGGACGAACTCTGTTTCGGGTACGCTGAATTTGGTTGAGGCTGCACCATCGGAGATCGTGACATTCTAAACTGCAGTGGAGGACGAAAACAATTCGGATCGGAAACCATGCGAGACTTGAGAAGGTCTGATTAGCATGAAGAATTTAGAGATAGAGAGGAAAAGAAGTAAACTAACTGAAAGTAAATGGTGTTTGTGTTATATATATTCTGATTTCTTCAACTGAGAGATCAGTTTATATAGTTAGCAATGAAGCTATGTTGATGTGGCACATAGCCAAACAGATTACAGAAACTCTAACTAACTTCTAACAATTTCATGTTAATGCGGCAGAAGCTCATTCAGTAGAACAGACAAAAGAGAGAGAACTAGACAAAATAATAAACTTAAAATTCCATTATCTTTATTACATTAATTTATCACCTTATTAAAATGTTGTACAAAATATTAATTTTTAAAGTAAATTATATTTTAAATTTTTATATGTTTAAGACAATTAAAAATTAAATGATTTTTTTATTTTATAAAAATTAAAAATTTATTTAAAATATAAAAAAAAGTTAAACCAGGTAACATTAAAATTATTGGTATCTAAGTTCAAGTTAAACCAGAGAATAATGCAAATTTTAAAAAGATAAAAAAAAATAATTGTAAATTAACTAAAACACTAAATTAGTTTAATAAATTATAAAAAGTATTATTTAAATCTTTAAATATTAGATAATAGTAATTTTAGCCGTAATATTAAAAAATAATAATAAAACAATTGATATTTAATAATTTTATAAATTAAAATTTGATTTTATAATTTTAAAAAATAAAACTAACGAATACTTATAATTTTTTATATTAATCTATTCTTATATTATAAATTTGAATTATCATTTGAAAGTATTTTTAGGAATAATTCTTGAATGAAAATATTTTTAATAATTACTAGTTAAATTATTAAATAAAATATTTTTAAGAGTTATTTTCACTCTTATTAAGCTATATTTTTTATTTAATTTCATATATTGAAAATATAATTTATTTATTTTAGTTATTTTAAATATATTTTTTAATTTTAATTTCATTTAACAACTAATTAAAACAAACTATTTTTAATCATTTGAAATAACTTTGCTTTTATTTTTATCTGCACACTTATTTTTTTTAATTATTTATCTCTTTCAACATATCAATTTCATTTTTATATTTAAATTAAATTTCTTTAATTTATAAAAGAATTAATAATTATAAATAACATTATATAAAAACGATTTACATATTCATAATTATTTATTATAAATTTTAATTATATAAAAATAACTATTTAACCTATACATTACACAAATTAGATTACTAGTTTAATACACTACCTTTTATTCTTAACAAAATTTATAATACCCAAATCTATACTCCATGATGAATAACCAAGTGTTGGTTTTCTCATTATTGGTGAATCCTTTGAAATGATTCGCAATTTTTGGTTTAATCATAAGGGCACAACCGTAGTTTAGTCGACAAACTCTTTTAGGGCACAACCCATGAAAGAAGCAATCTACTAGGATTCAAGCATTTGTTTTATTTATTTTTTTCTTTTTCCCTCAAAACTGAAGTCATTGTCAAACGTTTTCAAAACCCTCACTCTGTCGCTCCAAGCCGCTTCCTTTTTATTTCTCTTCTTTCGTCTCTCTCTGTTTCGATTCGGGAGAACAAAACCCTACCCATCTCTCGTTCTCCGCACTGTGAGCCTCAAGTTTTGTTTTTTCGCCGTTGTGGTTGTGTTTTCTCTTCTGGGTCGGGTCCCTTTTGGGTTTTTGGTGCAATGGTCCCTGGTTCCAGAACGGAGGGTGGCACTGGTACCCACTTGCTCTCTGCGAGAGTGCGCAAAACCATTCAATCCATCAAAGAAATAGTGGGGAATCATTCTGATGCTGATATCTATGTCGCCCTTAAGGAAGCCAACATGGATCCTAACGAAACCACTCAGAAATTGCTCAACCAAGGTACCATGCTGCCTTAGTGAGGCCATGTTTTGCATTTTTTTTCCCTCTTCAACATTGTTTTGAATTTTTGGGGTTTGAATGTTCTTGGTTTGGATTTTGATTAATAATGGGGTTTTTGTTTTTGGGCTATCTCATTTGTATCCCCTCTTATGGGGTTTTTGATTGGTGGAAAGTGTTTCATGAGGTTGGTTGGTGTATTAGTGTAATTTACGTCTGGGCTGCATTTTCATGTTTAATTTGCTTGTATGAGAATAGGGGTCTTAAGAGTTTGGAATGGCTTTTTTTGGCTTGATTTTTTGTGGTGGACTAGGTTGATCCTCTTGATGGAACTTAGTTTGGTCTGAAAAATACCTTTTCTTTGATTGTGTGTATGTTTTTTTTCTGTTGTTTTTGCTGTATGATTGCAAGGTTTTAAATACCTTTTATTCTTGATATTGCGGAAAATTGTGGCTGCAGTTGTGGTTGTGAGCTTCTCAATAGCATAATGTTTTGAGCTTCTCAAGACTAAAAATTGTGACTTCATCATCGGTGAAATTTTAGGCAATTATTATAGCATGTGCTGAACATAATTCCTCTTGCTTTTTTGTATTTGGTCTGAGAATTTAAAGGAAAAGAATAAGGTTGAATAAGTTGTATATACAATTTTCCATCTGTCTACTTGTTCCACTGCCCCCACCCTTCCATTGGTGTAAGTTTAGTTTCTACCTATTCCATTTCCATGCCCTTCTACATCCTGAGCAGAGACAAGAACCAAAAATAGTTGTTAACATTCAATGAAATAGTCAGGTGGCCTGAATCAATTAGACTGGATGATATTTGATCAGCTTCAGACCAATTTACATGGTGAATCCATAAAGTTTTGTATCTAATGTGAGGTCTAATTATACACATGATTTTAGCACTATAGCACTATATGGTTTTGAAGCCTATATATGATTTTAACACATGATATAGGCTTCAAAAACCCAACCCATTTTTAAAATAGTGGCCGTCCTGCTATTCCACTATAGCATTATCAGAGTTAGCTGCTATGTGCTGCTATCTGAAATTGATAACTATGTGTGAGTCAAAATGTCAAATGGTAAGGTTGATTGGTGTCTGAATGGTTTGGAAGAGGAATATTCAGTTTAATTTTGCCCAGAGTCCTGGAATTTACGTGATCTAATGCAATTTTTTTTAATATAATGTGTTTCATTGACGTGCTTAGATAGTTATTGCATAAATGTGACTGCCCATTGATGTGCATTGCAATAATTAAGTGGTCTAATTTAGGATATGTTTCTGGATCATATTGTTTTAAACCATTTATATGATTTTGTGATTGATGCATGCTTTTCTTATGTCAATTTGCTTCCAGCTCTAATTGGGTTTGACCATACCCAAATTAAGTATTACTTTGAAAGAAAATTAAACCAAAAAAATTCTCCTAATGTTTATTGTGGCTTTATTATTCAGATCCATTTCATGAGGTGAAGAGAAGGAGGGACCGAAAGAAGGAGGTATCGCTTGTATTCTTTCTGGACGACTTATTAAATTCATAGTTACATTTTAGTGGTTTTCTTATCAGTAATTTATTAAAATGTATCTTTTATTGCAGACCCAGAATGTTGGGAACAAGGGTCAGCCTTCAGCTGATTCACAAAGGCCATCTGAGAATAATAGTGGTCAAGGAATGAAATTTCACACCCCTTCTGAGCGCAATGTTCGAAGAACAAACTATTCTCGGAATACTTTACCTGGTAATATACCTGTTTTGAGGGTTATAAGTGTGACACCCTGATTAACATCTTTTTCTGAATGAGCATTCATTTTTTACTCCCAATAATTTATCAATAGTTGTTATTGTTAGTGTGATAGAATATGATCTAATAGTAAGCATAGCAGTGCGGAAGATCTCTAATTTAATTTTAAATCATGTTTCACTTCCAATTCTCTTTATACTTAACAGTTGCCTTTTCACTTTGGTGGCTGTGGTTTTTATGTTGATTTTCTCTTTTTGTTCATTCGGGAGGGGGGCTTCTTATTATTATTATTATATGAAACCAATTCATCAGAGATATTTTAGCCATCTATCCATCTCAAAAATTTACTCCTGATGAATAATTGTGGTTTTCTGTATCAAACCTTCATATGTATGTGGTTTCAAATAGCCAAATGGATCACTTGTTTTGTATTAGTTTTCAAAAAACTAAATGGATCACTTGTTTTTTTTTGTATGGTCGTTAGCATATGCACTGATCCATAAATTCTTTCTTACCAGGCATCAGCAGAGAGTTCCGTGTTGTTAGAGACAATAGAGTAAATTATATATATAAGGAAGTAAAGCCTCTTTCACTGCAGCACTCAACATCCGGCACTGAGCAGTTAAATGTAAACACATCTGAAAAAGGGTATGCTCTGAATTTTAGTTTCTATGGATTTAGAAGAATTGGTTGATTGCCCTTTGCCATTTTGCATATCCAGTGTCAGTGGTTGTCCATATATGCATATCCCTTGCTTTCTAGCCTGACAAACAAATATGGGTTTATCCTTCTATTTTTGAGAGCTTTTTCTGTGTGAGAGGTCACAAAAAAGTATGCATACCTGAGCTATGAAAAACAATTCTAATAGAAGATTACTTAACTAAAACATGTGACCTGGATTATGTAATACCAAAGTCAGATGCATGCAAACTGATGCAAGGTGTGCTGCCACAGATAGAAAGTTAGGAGTTTATGTTTAGCAGAAGGGATTCAAAATAAATCAAATGATGAGAATTAGTAAACCCATCTTGATAAGATAATAATATAGAGTAAATATTTTTTTTTTTGTATTTCTATCAAAGGTGAAAGTGAAAGGGTGCCCTTAAGGCTTTGGGATTTTATCACTTTGAGGTGAGAGGCACTGAAAAGCACATGTCTTGCTAACGAAAGGCTTTAAAGAATTTGGAAGTATTTAACTGTTATACTACATTAAAAACAAAGTGTTGCTATGTTTTCTCCGTAAAACAGAAGATGGAATGTTTCTACTTTGTATGTGGATCAGATAGCATCATCATCATAGCACGAGGGGTTTTGTCTGATAATAGATAGCACCAAGAATGAAAGTTCAGTGATGCTACCAATTAACATTCTTTTAATTTGAACTAATGCAGTGAGTCAGACTTGAAAGATATCTTTTATTCTTTTATAATTTGAAAGCAGTATTTGTCATGGATCGCTGTTTTGATTTATTCGTAGTTATTGGATATTGAATTTTGTATAAACTCATGGGTTGTCTTTGTTACAGCCCATCAGCTTCTACCAATCATAGGTCATCTGGTACTAGGAATTCATCTCAGGCACCAAATGGTCCTTCTGATTCACATGTTAGATACTCAAAAGATGCTGCTCCAAATATCAGTGACAGAAAAATTGCATCTGAGGATAAGGATAAGCAAGGCATGATTTCAAATGCAGCAGGACGGTTGCAACCAATTAAGCCTAACAACATCCATGAAAATTCTGCATCAGTGGCATCAACCAGTTCTGCTGTTGGGGTGTATTCATCTTCAACAGATCCAGTTCATGTGCCCTCTCCTGATTCTAGATCATCAGGTGTTGTTGGGGCCATTAGGCGCGAAGTTGGGGTTGTTGGTGTTCGGCGACAGTCTTCAGACAACAAAGTAAAACAATCATTTGCTCCTAGTAGCTCTTATGTTGTGGGAAAAGATGGTACATCCGCAGATTCTTTTCAATCAGTTGGTGCTGTCTCAAAGACTGAACAATTTAGTCAAACTAATGTAACTGAACCTTCATTATCTGGTATGCCAGTGAGCAGACCGTCTCTGAACAACCAATATAATAATAGGCAACATCAGCAACTTGTGGGACATCAAAGAGGTATATCTATCTTTGAAATGGCACTACTGAATTATGATCTTAATCTAAATTTTCAAGAGTAGAATGTTTATAGCTTGCTCTTAGGGTAGGGTAAACCAAGGATTTTATTTCAGTCAAAGCCAAGGTTTATTTTAGCAATCCAAAACAATTGAGTGGGAGAACTTATTGTGCATTTCTTTAAGCTGTGTTCTCTTCACCTTTTCCAGAGATCTATGCTTATTGAAATGTATATAGTAACCCATTGTTTGCTTTATTCTTTGTTTTGTTTGATTGAAGTGCTTATAATTGGTTTAACTGTCCATTCCTTATGCACATTAATGAGATGAGATAACTTTTGTGGATTTCTTTTTTATTGTTTGTCATTGAAATTTGATGAGTTTTGTGGCAGTTTCCCAGCAAAATAAAGAATGGAAGCCTAAATCAAGCCAGAAGTCAAACAGTAATAGTCCTGGAGTAATTGGAACCCCAAAAAAGGCTGCTACTGCTTCTGCTTCACCTCCAGCAGAAAATTCTGGAGATATAGAATCAGATACAGCTGAGCTTCAAGATAAACTTTCCCAAGTAAATATATATGAGAACCAAAATGTGATTATAGCACAGCATATTCGAGTTCCGGAGACTGATCGCTGTCGGCTGACCTTTGGTACCATTGGGACTGAACTTGATTCTTCAAGGCTTCAATCTAAGTATCACATAATAGGAGCTTCCGAAAAATCAAACGAGGAATTGACTGCAAGGTTGGCATTTTCATTTTGCTCTTTTTTTATGTTATAGAGGTAATATTTGTGCCTTGGAGTGCTAGCTGCACAATTCAGACTTATTTTTTGAATCTCTTTGAAGTTTGTTATTATTTTGGTTGTGATATTTTCATATGGTTTAAAAAATATCTTCTGAGTTCAGAGAAATATTCAATATCTTCTGTTCACCCACAGTTAATTAATACATGATAGTTAATATGCTTTTCCCATAAACAAGATATAATGTTTTTTAACATTGATGTCAGCTTGACAGTACCTGCTCCAGAATTGCCCACTGATGATGTTTCTGGGAGCAAACAGGTGGACTTGCGGGATGATCACATTGGAAGTTCTGGGTCAGACTCTCCAGCATCTGGTGCTGCTTCTGAGCAACAATTGCCTGATAACAAAGACTCTTCAAACTCTCAGAATCTGGACAATTATGCTAATATCGGATTAGTTCGTGATAGTAGTCCATCCTATGCACCTTCTGAACCCCAACAACAAGATTCTCATGATATGCCAGGCTTTGCAGTGAGTGATTCCTTTCAATTCTACCTCATGGTTTATATGGTGTTGAACTTTTCCTTATGGTCTATGATAGGTTAATCAATTGTGGCCTACAATTGTGCAAACCATGGTAGTATGGCCCTGGTAATGAGGGGTTGCATAACAAAACCTCTGGTCAGGTATTGTGCCTGTATAGTTTGAATGCCACGTGCCATTGATCATTATATGTTGTGCAGCATCTGCACAATGTTGAAATTAAAGATATTCACTAGTCAGGCACTAGTTGTGACCCGAAAGGGTCAGATCTGGTCCAATATGGCTAAAGTGTGGTAGTTCATTTCATAGCTGTCAGTAGCAGATAGTGGCATGAAGCGGCGACCTCCCAAAAAATGCTTATGCTATTTGAACCTTAAATAGATTTATAAAACACAATGTATATATGCTGAAAAATGAAGAAAAAACACCTAAAATTAAATACATATTCATAATGAAGAAAACAAGAGAGACTTGTCTTTGAACCTGCTGGAGAATGGCTGGAAAACTTGCTGGAAACTGATGGGTCAGTACTGGAGAACCAACCTCTGGATATCAGGAAACTAGCTGGAAAGTCAGCAGTTAGTAGCCGGAACTAGTCCGAAACAGAACAGAGGTGAACGGAAGAAGTTACAGGTGCTAGGGCAATAAAAATGCAGGGGAGAGTGACGAGAAACAGATGAGAATGAACACAATGCATCAGATTTATTATAAGGATGGGGATTCTACAAGTTTGCCACCAAAAAACCCTGAAATGACACTGGTTTCATGGGCAAACTTGTGTTTTGGTGCTTCCATGTATAGCACCTGCTCTGCCCACTTTTTGCCACAATTTTTGCAATGAAATGAGCTACTTTGGTTGCAACTGCCAGACAGGATGTGACTGCCCTTGATGGGGTCATGCTCTGTCTGTCGTTTGCAACTATATTTATGTGGTGTGGTGCTTGTGTCTTTTAGTATCAAGGAATAAATGTTGATGTTAGTAGGGGGACTAGATATGTATTTGTTGTCAGTGACAGTGATTTAATCTGGCAAAGAGGAAGGAAATTGAAATATTGAGTTAGAAAAGAAAATAATGAATATGAAGAATAATATCAAGTTTTGATAGACTGAATCAGGAAAAAGGAATATTATAAATAGCATGACCCAGAAAGGCAAATGTTTGGAAACTGGAAAAAACAGCACAAATCAGAAATACAAAAGAAGTGGTCAATTTGTAAATAGATTATTTTACAATTGTCACAATTTTTTGAAGAAAAATCAATGAAGATAGAAAATAATATTAGAGAATTGGCAAATCAACTAACCAAATTTGTTACACTTGCTGTACTTTTTTGGACATTTGACTGAATTGCAGTTTAAAAGAATGTTTGTCACGTTTCTGTTGGCAGAATGTGACAATTCAGAAACTGTCACCCAAATGATTGTCAGTGCAATGTTTGCCCAATAGAATTATACTATATACTTGTATTATTTACACCATTTGTCATTGTATAATAACATGTATGAAATTGAGCATATTAAACATCTTTGTTGAAGTGCTATAGTGTTACTTGATGTTATATAAATTAAGTACGTTTTGGTTGTGTCTTATTGCCTTTCCATTCTCACTTTTAAATTCAAACAGGCATACGATCCTCCAGCTGGTTATGACATTCCTTATTTCAGATTCACAATTGATGAGACTGTACGAGGGCAGGGTTTGTCATCTCCTCAGGAGGTATAGTAAATTTATATGCTAATAGAATTTTTTAACTTATTTAATTGCTTGATTGTAATTTAATTTATGCATGGAAGGACTTTTTTTCCCTTGATCCAATGTTTCAATAGTGAACATTGGAGTTTACGAGTTGAATTTTAATGAGTATTTCTTGTTTATCCACCATTCATGTTTGCAGAGTGAGAGTTTAATTTATTAGAATTTACAAGTATATTAAAACAGTTGACTCAGTTTGCCTTATTTTAATTTTGATTGAGAAAACAACTTTTGACATTCTTTGAAACCTTTCCTATTGATTATTTTGTGAAGAGTATTTGGAAAAGTATTTCTTAATGTTTCTGCTTTACTTTTTGTGGACGGATACAATACTTTTGGTGTCATACACAGTGGACAACACAGCTCTCTCCCCATTAAAATGCAACACTAATTCACATTGTATTTTTTTGGTCTTTTTCACCTTTTTAATAAATTCATCAGTTCTTACTTTCTTGACAAACAATATTTGGTGAATGCAGGCTTTGATCTCCCATTCAACCAATAATCCTCCTGCTTCTACAATTGCCATGGTGCAACAACAGCAACCTCCTGTCCCACAGATGTATCCTCAAGTTCATGTTTCACACTTCGCTAATCTTATGCCATATCGACAGTTTCTGTCCCCAGTCTATGTTCCACCTATGGCCATGCCTGGATATTCAAGTAATCCTCCCTATCCTCATCCAACAAATGGCAGCAGTTACTTGTTAATGCCTGGTGGTGGTTCCCATCTTAATGCCAACAACCTCAAGTATGGAGTTCAACAGTTCAAGCCTGTTCCTGCTGGAAGTCCTACTGGGTTTGGAAATTTTGCTAATCCTACTGGATATGCCATGATTACTCCTGGTGTGGTTGGGGGTGCAACGGCTTTAGAAGATTCATCTCGTGTCAAGTACAAAGATAATAATCTTTATGTCCCAAATCCTCAGGTAATGTGCTTGTGTAGTGTTGAAGAACATTTTGTTTGAATGTCAGCAAAAGAAACATTAACAAAAAAGGTGATGGCTGATAACTAATTAATCATTTAAACCAAACAAGCATCTGACATTACTGCCCATTTCTTTTTCTCCTGTTCTCATTCAAAATACGTTATCACCTTGGGCGTGTGGTTCCTCCCTCAGAAATTTTAATCTTGATTATAGGAGCATTATTCAGAAATGGGATTGTTATGTTAATATAGTTTTGGGTAAAATATGTTTTTGGTCTAAAATTTTTTAAGTTAGGTTTCAGTTCCTCTAAAATATTTTCTGTTTTTACTTTCTCTAATTTTGTAATGCATTACTTTTAATCCTTTAAGTGGTTTAAATGGTGTTTTATAAAGGGATAAAAAATGGTTTAGATAGTGCTTGAAGGACTGAAATTGGTGCATTTCAAAATTAGGACTAAAAATAGACAATTTTAGAAGGACTAAAACTAAACTTTGAAAATTTTAGAGGAATCAAAAACATTTTATCCCGTAGTTTTTCCTTAGTTAAATTCCTTGGCATATCTTATCTTGACCTAGTGCTTGAGCTAATTATTTGCTTCTTGGATTAACTTATGTCAAGAAGGTGCCAAAAGGTTATAACCCTGTGTGTAGCTTTAAATAGTTTATGTTTCAATATAGCAAGTAATGTAGTCAACCTTGACTCGTAATCTAGTAGGAAATAGAATACTAGGGAATGATTAGTAAAAAAAAACTTGATCTTTATGTTAAATAAATCTCTGCATATTATATCACCGATCAGATCATTTGTTGCTTCCTGATCACCTTTTGCTTCATGTTGCTTTCTATTAGGAATTATGATTTAATTTCTTATTCCTCCCCTCATTAGCAGGCTGAGACATCAGAAATCTGGTTACAGAATCCAAGAGACCTTCCTGGCATGCAATCTACACCATACTATAACTTGCCAGGGCAAACACCTCACGCAGCTTACATGCCTTCACACACTGGTCATGCTTCCTTCAATGCAGCTGCTGCTCAGTCTTCTCACATGCAGTTCCCTGGCATGTATCACACTCCTCCACAGCCAGCTGCCATGGCTAGTCCTCACCATTTAGGACCACCAGCTATTGGCAACAATGTTGGAGTTGGGGTGGCTGCAGCTGCTCCTGGAGCACAGGTTGGTGCATATCAGCAGCCCCAATTGGGCCACATCAATTGGACAACAAATTTCTGAAATGGGATCACAGAAAAAAGAAAGTGAATTTAATCCCCTATGTGTACAAGGGACTGACTGAAAGTAGATATAGAAGAAAAGTGCCAGTTTTCATTGTGAAATGAATGACTTATGCTTTATTTTTTCCTTTTTACAAGTGCAATGAGGCATTAAATTTTCAGTCTCCTTTGGTTGCAGTAGGTGTGGGAACTGAGTTTGAGCTTCAAAAGTTGAAATCTCAGTCATTCCTGAAATCCTTTCAGATAATGCTGAAAAGCTTTTCCTGATAGGATATGCTGTATTTTTACTGATATCTATGGCCACAATTACTCACAAGTTACTTATAATAACGTCTTCCTGTCCATGTCAAGTAAAATTAACACCGTTATGTCACCTGAAAACACTTGGTCGGCGGCAATTGTGTATTTATGGATTTTGAAGCTTGAGTGAATATGAATAGAAAATTGAAGTTACAAGTAATAGTATAGTGACCTTTGTTGTGTGATAACGATGTCTAAGAAAATGAGTAGTGTTATTTAGATTTAAGAACTTAAAGTTATACCTGTTGTATGTGAAATAAATGTCAAAATTGTGGTCAAACATTCATATATTTAACAAAAGAAATGGAAAAATATGTTTTATTAATGTTCCAATCCGTGATTATGAGTACATTTTTCTTTGTAGTGGAACCTAGTCACATCGATACGATTATTCAGATATTTTTAGCTAAGTGTTATGAGAACTGTAGTCATTTTGTTTTTTGGTAGAAACTGCCGACTTTTATGTGGCGTTAGTTATTCACGACTCTATCAAGAATATTACTATTTCACAACAGTGAGGGGATTGTGTGCATGTTTGCGTTCCAGTTTGAACTAGATTTGTCAAACTTGATATTCTTTAGTTTGTTGTAACATGATTTATGTTGGAATTCTTGTATCTAAATCGTGATTTTGACAAAACATACAAATTATATGAATTTTAAATGTGTAATTACTTAAAAGGGAATGAATTTTAACCAAAAAATAAATAAAAATTAATATAGGATATAACATTGAATTATAATGATATTTTTATTGATACAGACACAAATGGATACCGGTGTTAAAGTAAATGTAAAATAAGTGTTTGCCTGGATAGTGATTTTAAGGTGATAACATAATAAGGTGTACAAACCATGAAATCTCAGAAGCAATATACAGTGTTGTTATGCCTAAAGCCCTTAAAATTCCAATTAACCTTTAGACAATGAGAGTTTCACAGGGGAGTTTGTTGAAGGAATCAAAAAGGAAAAAAGGCTAGCAAGGTATGATGCACACTGAAAGAATGATTTGGAGAATTAGTGCATAACTTAACCAGTTGTTTGGGGAGTGAGTGTGTGTGAACATGCACTGGTCCTACTACACTTGGGATGGGTCTATAAAGAAGGGTACGTTGTCCCTATGAACACGGTTGTAGTGACCCTGAGATTTCAGACTTTGAACAAAAGTGTGTTGATAATACAAAAAGAAAAGCCACAGCAATCCCGAGGCAACAGCTACATACAAATTTAAAGTGATTGTGAACCCCCCATGCCAACGGCACGGCTAAGCTAAGCTAACCAAAGGTTCTATCGTCACATCTGCAAAAGAGAACAAAGCACCCACCCTTCACGATCTTTTGCTTCATCAAACCAAAGAAGAATTTTAAAATTTTATTTCTGTTTTTCGTTTTTCTTTCTTTTTCAACTTTTTTTTTTTTAAAAAAGGAGAGGTGGTTGAAAAATGCAATTTTTTTTTTCTTATTTCTTTCTTACATAAGAGTGTATTATTACAACCCTATATCTTAAATTCTTACAATGGTAAAAAAACCTAACAACTCCTAAGCGAGAGGAATGAATTGAAACAACCATTTTCAACCAAAACTCACCTTTCAACTTGCCATTCAAGCATCCCTAAATGAAAGCAGAAACCTTATATCTCTAAATTTCACCTTCATGATGTGTAAACTTCGTAAACTCCCCTTGTTGAAACACTATACTTACACAAGCCTCCTTTAAAACTCATAAAATTTACCCCTTACACTAATCTCCATCCATATATTTTCATAATTTTTAAAATTCAGCAAAGTCTGCGTATCAAGATTTTCAATTTCACACTTAAAAAACACTTGGATAATGAAAAATTATAAAATGAAGATCAAATATTTCATCTTTCTAACAGGGACAACATTTAAAAGAGAGAGAGAGAGATAAGGATAAAATGACTAATAACTTAATAGTCAACTGCTGCCTTACATGTATCAATAATTTAATTTTGTGAAAATTTAATTAGGACTCCTATTAATTAGAACGAGGTTAATCAAATTAAGATGAATAATTCCGCTTAAAGAATAAAATTCTCTTAATGTTTAATTTATTTTTGTTTATTAGACCCAGACTTGATCTTCATTAAAGTAAACTAAATTGCTTATCTTATAGATCAATATGTAAAAGTTGATGACTAGTGTCTAGCTCTATAAATGTTGTCTTCTACTTCTATAAAGCTACTCTAGCACCGTATAATTAATTATACTATTATAGGATCATAACCATTTACAAGGTACCAACTAAATAGTACAGTGATGTGTGAAAGATAAACATAAGTAGCAAATGGTACGTAAGTAGATTTATTCAAGAAATAAAAAATTATTTCAGCGAATATAATCTTATACTGCATGTGCCTTCATGCATACAAGTACTATATATGAAGTAATGCAAGTTAGTTTATGGCTTATTTATTACCAAATAATTTAGTTAATGACCCAATCGACCTATGTGAATTGCGTTTTGAAACGTAAAATGGTCAATTTTATCAGGTCAAAATTGACAATATATCTCACCCTCCAATGCAACTGAGCACCCACGAATAGGATTCTCAGCCTAGTGTAATCATATAACCTCTTTTTTTGTTCCTCTTTGCTTTTGCTTCCTAATAATCAGCAACTAATGAGTGTTCTGTCACATAATACAGACTTATTTTGTTTGAGTTAGATAAATTAGTCAAAGCTTTAACATATATTAGAGCCTAAACAGAAGAAATGGATGTGAAGGTTTCTGGCTGAAACTCTTGTATATAGCAAAGATCGATGAAGATATGAAAAATATCTTTATATTTAACTGGCATAGGCATAGGAAAAGCCTTAATTTAGTGGGTTAATAGACATATAAGAAAAACGATGTATGAAGAAGCATGAATTTTTCAATGATTTAGAATGATTTTATATGAAAATCGTGCAGCAATAGTTAAACGGATAGGCATGAAGGCGCAGTCATGCTTGATTTATTATCATAAGTGGTTGTATTGCGGAAACGATCAAAATGGGCCAAAGCAATATATGGCTTTGATTGAAGCTATGGTTGTGGGGATGACCCACGGTTTGAAACTAAGTTAGAGAAGAAATGATGGAGGCATGGCCTGCCTTTGCAAAATGGCTACCAACCAACTTTGCAAAGTGTTTGTAGTGTGGAGAGGTGTCACATGAGGCTGATGCATCTCTTTCTTTTTCCAAAAGGGAAAAGAATCATACGAATTTCACATCTCCATCTCGTGGAAACCACCATGGTTCATCGTGTGTGGTCTAACATCGTAGCATGATTAATATACATGGCGAATCATGTAACCCCATGCGTGTGTATTTCTTCTATGTATTTTCAGCAATTTTGTAAATGGGTATCGTACAAATATCTTGCAAATTAACCCATTCAAAATGAACTTTTATGTTTGACTTTCTCATTGCATGGTATCAATCATGCTTTACATTAATGCTAGCTAGACAATTATTCAACTAGAACACAAATTAACGGCTCATATTAAACTAAACAAAATAAATAAATAAATTGTCCGTTCGGATTTGACTGATTTCACATTTTAAAAAGATGATAATCATGTTAATATCGTTCCGTATTCAACTAGCTCTTGAAAAATGCGTCTAAGTTAAACGTTTCTGATATAAACCTACGAAAAATAAGTTGTTTGTCAAGGTGTTAGAGTAATCAGAATAACTACCTAATGTATCCATTTATGTAAGATTATTTGAGCTAATTTAGCTGGTCTCAAACAAAAAACAATAATAAAAGCCAATTACATTTGGTAGAAGAAAGATTAAATAAAAAAAATTAAACTAATTTAGATTAGATTAAATTTGTATAAAAAAAATTAAATTAACTTATTATCAATCAACTTGATTAAATTTGAGTTAAATCTAATTAAAATTTTGATTTTCTCTTAAAGAAAATTTTATACAAGGTAGAATTAGATTTAGAAAGATAAAGTTTCATATTATACATATATTTATATGTTCTTTTATATATATATATAAAACATTAATTA
>JAMLFT010003559.1:0-21744 GCA_026544285.1 Pachyrhizus erosus | reverse complement strand
TTTTATAAAATGATAATTAATTTAAAATAATTCTTTTTTCAAAAATATTAAATGAAATAGAGAATAATTCACATCTTTTAAAAATTTTGATTAATTTATTTAGTGACATTAAATTTGTTAATAATTTATATATTACTTTTTTAAAATTATTCTTAATATTTTTAAAATTAATCATCTTTCTCATTCTATTTAATTATTTCTCATTTAATTAATCAATGTTTGAAGAGAAAATAATTATTATATAATATGTGATTATTCATTTCTCCAATTCTAATAAAGAGTGAAAAAATTTATCTCATTAATTTTTAGTAATTATTATTTTATAATTAAAAAAATTTCAATTAATTAAAAGTATTTTAGAAAAAAAATTGATGCAAAAAATAATTAAAAAACCATATAAAAAAATAAGTTTTTGAAAAATATCTAATACATAAAAACAAATAAATTTTTTTATTTATAAATTTTTGGTGTTTATGATTTAGGTGAACCTAATTTATAAGTTAATTAAAAGAATTTATAAATAGTGTTTTATCAAACACAATCATTACGTAGATAAAAATATAATACACAATGCATGAATTAAAGTTGTGTAGTTAAAATAATTCTTTTTTCATAAGAAACTGATTAAAAAATTAAAATATTTTTTTTATTAAAAATCATATAAAAACACAATTAAAAGTTATAGAAAAACACGTTGGCATCCTATCAGCCTGTTGCACAAATTAAAATTTAGGTTATTGAACGCATGAACCAAATCAATTTTGCCTGTAATTTGGGAAATTTTATTTTGTAATGTTCTATTACAGTTTACAGGACAAGCTTGTCTTCTCGATCTCCCGTGGGATTATACCATTTCTTTTTTCTTGGGGCCCAGCCCCTCATATGCATTAAAAACAAAAATCGCCTGTCACTATTTTTAGTTGTTCAATTAATAAACAACAATCCAACAAAAGAAAGGGTACTAATAATATTTAAGAGTGAATGATATTAATTAAAAGATATTGTTTTTTAGTCTTACCTCATATTTTAATTAGAAGATCAAGAAAAGGGAACATGGTTGCTATCTATTAAAAGAACAAGAAGGGGAATACGATTTCTATCCATTAAGAATGCTAATAATACTTTGGATAAGTTGTTTCTCTAATTATTTGTAGAAAAAAAATTTATTTTTACAAATTTAAATTAACTTATGTATAAAAAAAAAACTTCATATTACCTTTTTATAATAAAATAGCTTATAACTTATATATAAAGTAATTTTAATCTATAAAAAAACTTATTTTATTTATTTTTAATTTCTTATTCAATATAAGTATTTATAAAAAATTATCTGAATAGACCTTGAAAATATTTTGTTATAGGTATAGTTTATCTAAATTTTTTATAATATTGTAGATGTGAAATATCAATTAACTTTATCGATAACTAATCTTTATTATATTACTTGATTAATCACTTTTAATAAAATGTCTTCTTTCAGTCATGTTTATTTTTCATCTATAAGATTTGAACTAAAATCTTATTTTTGAAATAAGTATTAAGAATATTTGTCTATGGATGTGTTTGATAACATGTTAGTTTGTGTTAAATTTTTAGAAATTAATGTAATTTATATTCAAATTTATAACACAATGAAAAATAATATCAAGTATTTCTAAGTTACATATTTTTTTTAAAAATTATTTTGAGCAGTCACTCAATCAAATAAAAGTGTGTAAAAACAAGTATATAAGTTAAGAACATGAACTTTCTCTTGAATTACTTGACTAGATTAAAAAAAATATATATGTGTAAACTCTGATACACTAGATCAAAAATTAAATTTGGTATATCTTATGTGGTTTCTCTTTGCAATTTGACCCTTGAATAAA
This sequence comes from Pachyrhizus erosus, assembly GCA_026544285.1. Lineage (NCBI taxonomy): Eukaryota > Viridiplantae > Streptophyta > Magnoliopsida > Fabales > Fabaceae > Pachyrhizus > Pachyrhizus erosus. The sequence continues at coordinate 19,873 of JAMLFT010003559.1, read as the reverse complement.
GCAATGTGACATCATAGACCTCTAAAGTTAAGTGAGGATTGTATCCTTTTTTAAACAGGCAACCAAATGAATTTTTGAGTAAAATGTATTGCAATATCTCATTATCTTGATTTATTTTTGTAATCCCACTCAATTTTTTTTTATTTTTAATCTTTCATAAATTGTTATGTTATATTTTTAGTCATTAACATTAATTTCATCAATTAACTGACAACATAATAAACAAAATTTGTGTTAGAAAATTTTTTGTTTAAGTTTTTATATAATTTTTAATTGTATAATTTTTTTTCAAACTAAAATCATAAAAAATGTTAAAAAAAATAAAATAAGATCCTAAACAGTACACTTTTTTTTTAACTACCAAAAATATTACAAAATAAATATTTAGACTGCCTGAAAATTTATAACAATTAAAAATTATCAGAAACTTAAACAAAAATTTTTAAAAAACTTATATTCGTTACATCATTATTTAAAAAATTAAAATTAATGCCACGGACTACAAACAAAATAAAATAATTTATAAAATACTAAAAATAATAATAAAATTATAAGAAACTAAATAAAATAAAATAAAATGAGTGATCAAAACATATCTTATTCGTATTTTTCATCCTTTATTAATACTAGATCCATTAGGTTCTATTCATAAAATCAACAGACTTACTTATTAGGATTGGCCAATAAATATGTAATTATATTATAGTTTTCAAATCTTAAATTAAATTATTTAATAAAATTGGACTAACAAGAATAAAAGTAATAGGTTATACATCTTACGTATATTTTATTAAAATAAAATATACAATCAATAAAAGATTAAACAAAAAAGTTCTAACAGAATGTGGATTACATTTTACATTTTGATTTATGCAGAATGTAGATCTCTAAAGAAATTAATTATAATTATTTTTACAATATTTTTTATATGATTTCCCAATGAACTCGTATCCTTAATGCAAAACCAAACACAATCTCACACTTCCTTCCCAAGCCACTTTTGACTCCATTTATTTCATTAGTTATCAATCTCTACAACCTTGAGAGAGCATTTTTTTTGTTTTAAATTATCAGTTCATATTCACTTAATGGTTGATATCCACTTGGCATTCAATTGAAAAGTAGTAAGTATCCATGACAATTGAAAAAGGTGCAGTGAAGATGCAACTTCTAACACATCTTGTGACTTATGGACAAAGAAGAAGTTGAACAGGCTTTTGGCTATGAAAAGAAAAGAATAAAACATTAAAGCATACTTCTCTTCTGGTTGCACCTCATTCCCCTTTGGCACACTCATTCCTCTGTTTTCACCACACTCGCCCCACACCATCCATTTTCCTCCTTTCTTATCCAAAATTTCAAACATATCAGTGAGTTTACACTACTTCCAAATACTTCCAAATATTTGAAATTATTGATATCATTGGGCAAATAATATACAACCAAATTATCTAAAAAGGAAAAGTAAAAGTACTGACTGACCCCACAGGCCACAAACATGAAAAGAAAAGGATACTTGTCCCCACTCATCATAGAAAATATCATGACCCGATTCCAGGAGTTTCTTTTATAATCTGATTTCAGTTTAATTAATACTTCAGGCTGTTGTGGTCTCATCTCTTCATCTTTGAACCAATATCTTCTTTGATCAGCTTGATTCACCCTATATGTGCCTTTCTTTATTATTTTGGTGTAAAATTACGATATGATTCGCCCTTCTAATCTTTAGCTAAGACTCGTAGAGAGGTTGAAAGAAAACAAATATTATCCAGAATATTCAGATCATTTTAAGGGGACCTCATCCAAAGCAGCAAAAGAAAAAATGAAGAGAGGAACTTTATCATATATCATAGACATAGTAAGCTAAATATTTATCATATATACAAAATCAAAATGAGCATCGACCACACATCAAAGGACCCTTCAAAACATCAAAAGGGTCCAATTCATAATGTCTCGGGAATCGCTGTTAATCTCCCCCCCCAAATCCTAATCTGCCTTGTTATTTTGTCCTCCCCACAAATATCAACATTCATAAACTGTTTTTCATCTACTGTTCATGGTGAAACTTTATTTACAGCCAGACATAACTCGGGCATACTCGATTATGATTAGATAAGATAAGAAGCCCCTTTGAAGATGAGGAAATTGAGAGTCTCTAAAGTAAAGTACACGAAAGTTCCCTTGGAATGGGTGAAAAAACACCCAAAACTTGATCCTACCACACACTGCCATCCAGAATCGTACTTTGTATCAAACTCCTGCCGGTCAAAGAAACCATAATAAACTCAGTCAATCACCAGCTACAAACATTTTTTTTTTATTTTTTATCTTGTGTTACAAAAAAATAATACTAAAATTATTCCTCTAGACATTAAATTGGCTTTTAAATTTTAGATCTTAATTTAATTTTTAAAACCTTTTTTGGACATTCTTGAATGAGCGACTATTATCCATTAAAATGCCCAATATTTTGAAAGGACAACTTAATGTTGTGTATCATTGAAGGAGGTGAGAAAAGTGTTACCTTTTTTATGTGGGCAGCAATGGATGTGCAATCAAAAACATCATAGAGATCAAGAGCTTCAGAAGCGGATGCCATGGCTTGAATCTGCATCTTAACTGGCATATCAGTATCCTCTATCACAGCTTTACCTTCCAACATGTTTTCGCACCCTCTTCTCCAACTGTGCAATAATACGTCACTTCTAAAGAGCCTCTATATATGATGTCTCAATTTTCTTTCCAAGAAGCCCCCACAAAGAGAAGAATGAAGAATGACTTTAAAGATTAAACTATAAACACGAACATGATCCCATTCTAAGAGAGTAAGAGAATCACTCACATGACCATAAAGCTGGCACTACGGCACATAGTCCAACATTTTTGTCCTTACTTCTGCTTGCATGCAGACATTTTTGGCCTTACTCTATAAATGGACATCAATAAATAACTCCATCCATCATATTGCCTCTTTCGTTATCATCGTTAGTTAAGTTGGGTAAATTGAACGAATTTCATTTTTTTATACGCGTCTATCCTTCGTAACCCATAGATAAATGAATAAATTTGCGATCTATATTAAGAATTTTTATTTTTTTTAAAATATTAAACTTTAAATTAAATATAAAATATTTCTTAATCAAAATAAAATTTTAATTATTTCACCATATCCAAGCCGTAAAACCCACTAGAATGAATAAAATAGTTTACATTTTAAATAAACTTCAATAAATTTTAAATGGGTTATGCATACCGTAGACCTTTAACTCTTTTAGCCGTTTCTAGTGGTGACGCAACGAGTCATAGTGTCATAGGAAGAAATTGATGTCAAAAAAGGAGCAACAAAGTAAGGAACTATGGATAAAGCTGGTAATGCCATAAATAAAAGGGGTTTTGTCAGTTTGGTAATTTTGGCTAGGTGCATTGTTTCTCATAAGTTGGAATTGGATTGGATTGAATTGAACTAGCATATCTTGCGAGTTTTGTTTTTTCTATTTCTTTCTTTTGACTAAGACATTTAAAATTTATTTACAAAAGAATATATTAAAAAATTAATTATGTAATATCTATGTATTAACCTCTAAATATTGAATATTTGAATTAAATTAAAATTAAAATTAAAATTAATTGAATTTAAATTTATAAAAAACAATACAAACCCGATCAATTTTGATATCACTCATCCACAATTTAAATTTTAAAATTTAATTAAATTTAAGTTAAAATTACCTAAATTTAAATAATAATATTTGATGAAATAAAAAATAAGTTAGTTAACAAAAGAAATATCAAGTGACTTGGGTAAAAAAATATATTAAAAAATATTATCATCCAAAAATAAGTTTAGTTTCTATGTACAATTAGTATAAATTTATTAAAATTGTTAATCAGTAAAAAATAATTCTAAATACAATTTTAAAAATATAATATAAAAATCAACAAATTTATCAAACATAACATAATAATTTATAATTATATAACATTATAAAAAATTATACTGTCAATATATTTTAATTAAATTTTTTTAAATTACACACACAGTTTTTAAAAAATCTGAACGAATCCTAATATGCAAAAAAATTGGAAGACTATCGTGATTAGGATTTAGCAGCATTATCTTAAAGCTGTAAGATGCATATTTCATTGTAGATAAGGCTTCCATGAATGGCTAATGAAATATTATATGATTACGAACACGTCCAGCAGCACTAGCAGACAAGCTCAACAGCCTAACACCCAGATTGAGACTAGCATGAACCATTCCCAAGATATTTTATTAGCTTCAAATATCAAACAAGACATGAACGAACATTACCTAACCATATTATTAGATTACTTTTAAAGTTCATGCTTAAAAAAACAATCATTATTTTGATGTAAATTATTTTGGATAAATTTAAAATAAAATGACAGAAATATATGAAACATTTAGTTATTTACAAAGTTAAATAGTGTAAAATAGTTAAAATATACATATAAAATGAACGGAGACACACACTAAAACAAAATGTGTGTAATTCATGTCCACACTGAAAGTGGTAGACTAAATCAATTAACAACAAACATATTATAACTTTGTATTAAACAATTAAATAATTTTATACGTGCCTTTATTATTTGTTTGATATTAATTAATTTAGTTTAGTCTATCTTAGTTGTAGAAATAGAGTGAAGTAGAAAACAAAGCAGCATTCATCTGTGATCCACACATATGCACTCACTTTTATAGCAACCAGTTATATATACCGTATTATAGGTATAACTTCGAAGGAAGAGAACATTTTGTAACTATATCCACGTTAAATTATAGTGTAACTACGTAGAAGGAATGAGTTGAGCGAATGAACCAAAAGCAGCAATGAAGTTCAATGCAAGATTATTGTCATGAAAAAATAAAGCAGGGGGGAGCTTCAAGTATAACCCATTTTGTAACGAAGAAATTGTTAGAACAATTGCACAGCCAAGTTCTTTCTGTAAACACTATTAGGATTAGTAATATTTATTTGTAGGTTATTTCAACAAATCAGAGTGGCGCAGCGGAAGCGTGGTGGGCCCATAACCCACAGGTCCCAGGATCGAAACCTGGCTCTGATATAATAGAGAAAGCTTTCCGCAGCCTAATTATTTTTTCACGTACCTTTGAGACAATCTGGGCTCGTTTTCGACTGAAACTATTTGGGTCAAATGTGGGCCTTGATTAATTTTGTCAGGGCTGTTTTCAATTCTGATGCGTTTTGTGTCTAATGTAGGCCTAACGAGCTCAGAACATGGGAAACACTCGAGGCCCAATTATTTTATAACCCCTAAATATTCTTTCAATGTTTCTGTGCGTACAACTAGCAATAGTCATCCAATTTGTTTCAAGAATTTCATTTGTAAATACCAACCGTGTAAAGCATTTTAACTTTAGTCTACATACATTATTAATGTAAAAAAAAAAAATTATACTGTTAACTAATTTGAAATTACTGTAGTATGATTTTTTTTTTTTACAATAATTATGAGTAGAACTTTTAAAATAATTATTATAAAAGTTAATAATATTATTATACATGTTAATCTATAGTTGGATACAAAAAATATTTTATACTATTAATTTATTTAAATTAAATCGAAAAAATTTTAGAAAAATATTTAATATCACATTATCCTAAACGTATGTGCAAAATATTAAACTCTCAGGTCTGGTTATCCTGCATTAAGTTCCAATAATTGCATTGGAAAACACATCTTTACCAAACCCTCCCCCCTCAAAAAGAGAAAGAAAGAAAGAAAAGCCTCTATATAACAGTTTCACCATTGACACTGTGATTTGTCACACCCCAAATCCTGCAAAACCGATCGAGTTTTTGACATTTCAATTCCTGTCCCTTTTCATCTCCTTTTTCTGTTTTCTAATTAGATGTTAACAACCTTGCATTAAAATAGTTAGATGGTGTAACCAATTTTGTCATTGGGCTACACAAATGACATCAGATAAATTCCTTACTTGTGTTTTGTTTAGCTACTAAGCTGTTTTTGTCATTCATAATCTGCATTAATTCAACAGCACTATACGTCAGGAATAAATTATAGAACGTACCTAAAATGATAACAAATAAAAACATGTTGAAGCATAGACAAGCACGAGAGGACCCAGAATATAAATAGACAATTGTCCCACTCCTATAATTGAAGGTTCAAGAATTATTTTCCAAGAAGTGCTCGTGCCCCACAAGGAAAAAATACAACATAAATAAACTGTTGTTCTCTTATTTAAACACTCATAATAAAATTAAAAAAGAAAAAACAAGCTGCCGACACTTATTCCCGAGCCTGCTGAATTTGTGCAGCCAGTGAGGTTTGGTTCCGAGCCTTCCAACACTATTATCCATTGCTCTTATTTACACCCTTCAAGCCTAAGCACTTGTCTTGCATTGACCATAGGCCATAGCTTCTCTTTCTTTCCTAATCCTTCCATGCAAACAAGCGCTCTCTCATAGTGACACACAGCTGAGTTGCGTTGTATGTGTCCTTTCTCATCATATATCTGTTCAAGTACCATTATCTGTGTTGAGTGTTGGCATTTTTTGAGTTTCTCACTACTTCTTTCATTTTTGCTGATATATATACGTCCAGATACAGTCTATCACTCAAAATTGGTGGCACAAGTTCTCAAGATTGTTGTTGTCTAGTATTGCCAGTATCATTCAATTCACTACTCTATATTGGTTACACACTCTTATACCAAGTGATTCATGATGTTGTCAACAAAATCTGAATCGGATATTACTAGCTTAGCTCCATCTTCTCCTTCAAGGTCTCCAAAGCGCCCTGTGTATTATGTGCAGAGTCCTTCGAGGGATTCTCATGATGGGGACAAGTCATCTTCAATGCAGGCCACTCCAATATCAAACAGTCCTATGGAGTCTCCCTCACACCCTTCTTTCGGGCGTCACTCTAGGAACTCTTCTGCTAGCCGCTTTTCGGGGATTTTCAGGTCATCTTCTGGAAGGAAAGGTAGTAGGAAGAGGAATGATAAGGGGTGGCCTGAGTGTGATGTCATTCTGGAAGAAGGGTCTTATCATGAGTTTGAGGACAAGGGTTTCACAAGGCGCTTCCAGGCCTTGATTGCACTGTTTACCTTTGTGGTTGTCTTCACCGTCTTTTGCTTGATCATTTGGGGTGCTAGCAGGCCTTACAAGGCACAAGTTACTGTTAAGGTAACCAAATTTCTCACAAGTGAATTTAGTCCACACTTCACTTTTCTCTGTTTTCTTCTAGACTGTAAAGAGTTGGTGTTACTACTGATACATGATAACTGCAGTGGAGAGAGTAGGCAAAATTATGACTTTTCTTGATCGACCCCATTTCTGATTAAGTCATCAAGATGATGTGAATGATAATTCAGAGTCTGTTAGACACTGTTACCATGACTTAGTCAGTGCTGCAACAGTAATATTAAAGTCTATCAATACTAGAAATGGATTTTCAACTTCAAAGAGCTGTGTAGTCTTTATAAATTGCCATACGATATTTATTTGGTAGTTATGATGAATTAATCATTTAGTCTTATAGGTAACACTCTTTTAACAATCAGCCACTATGGAAAGAACTTAAATTTAAATTCCTATACTTTCTAACTAGTAATCATTACTTCCTGTAGTAATTTTGTTTTTTAATATTTAGTCCCTATTCACTCTTATAAGGACTAAAATTTCAATTATATTTTTCATACAGGCACTAATTCCTAAATGATTGTCGCCTGTAGAGATCAAATGATTAGTTTAACCTATAAGATAATTTATTTTCTGAACCTGTCAACGGGTTTTTATGTTACTGGAAACTCCATTTTATTTCAAATTAGAACATGGGACATGGACCGTAAACCCCTTAAAAAATTGGATAGCATCATATTATGATATTATTTCAATGTGCATAATTTACTCATATTCAATTCCTAGATTTTTATTGGATACTCCACTTTTAAGTTGACGTTAAAACTAGTAGTATGGCACTGCATGTGCATGTAAAAAAAAAAAAGACAAATGATGCAATTCAGGGTATCTAATAAAACAAATGATGGGATCAAAAGACTCTTATAAAATCTAGGCTTATAAATGCTCTCTAATTAGTTGCTAGTTACAGGCTACATTGGCAAATTACATAATACTGCTTGACATTTGGATTCTTCCAGAGTTTGACGGTTCATAATCTCTATGTTGGAGAGGGTTCAGACTCCACAGGTGTCCTTACAAAAATGCTGACAGTTAATGGCACTTTACGCATGAGCATCTATAACCCTGCGACATTTTTTGGCATCCATGTGCACTCCACACCCATTAATCTTGTTTTCTCAGACATCACTATTGCAACTGGCGAGGTAAGAATCCTTTCAAGACTGCCTTTCATAAACAAGCATTGGCCAAACCCACTTTGACTTTCACTCCAACCTTAATGAGACTTCTAAATTGGAGAATGAAATAATCGACCTTTGGTGTGCCCTTGGTCCTTGGAGACAAGTTTTGTGCTGATCAACATAAATAGTGTGACATTGGAAAATGAAAATATATCAAGTAACATGTACATTTAAGTTCTGTGTTGGCATGTGAGTAACATAACATCTGCTTCTTGTGCATGTAACTTGTTGCAGCTGAAAAAACACTATCAGCCAAGAAAAAGTCGCCGCACTGTAACAGTAAACCTAGAGGGTAATAAGGTTCCCCTATATGGGGCTGGACCCAGCGTAAGTGTATCCCAAACTGGCGTTGAAGTTCCACTCACATTGAACTTTGAAATCCGTTCGCGAGGATATGTGGTGGGTAAACTGGTAAAGACAAGGCATAGTAAGCAAATCACTTGCCCCTTGGTCATCAACTCTTCTGGATCAAAGCCTATCAAATTCAAAAGGAATTCATGCACCTATGACTGATCAATTGTCCATTTTCAAAGTTCATCTGTTTTGAGACTGTGGCTTAAAATTGTATAATCTATGGTTTGTGCCTAGCTTCATATCAGAAGGTCCATTTGGTTTGCAAGAGAAGCAAAATATGCACTAGGAAAAAAACTTTTTACATACAACTAGTCCCATGAATCCCGTCTGTACTTTACTCTTATGAGCCTTGTGCAAATAAATGCATGTAAATTTGTGTATGAACATGCATAAAATGAAGAAACAGTTTTCGAGTTCATTACTGAGGAAATTAATAACCCTTTGCACGCCGCCATCATCCTTGTTAAATGTGCAGGTGAAATTGGCAAATTGTAGATTGATGGGTAATCATTTGAGTCAGTTGATGATAACATTCAAAGAAAGTATGTGTTTAATGGTTAGGTAGGTATAATACCCTTTAAATCATTAGGAGAGTTAATTTTTGTTTAACATGAAATTGAATACAAGAATGATCTTAACAGAACTACAAAAGAAAAAGTGTTTCAGGCTGTCTTTGTTGGACGCGTACAAATTAAAATTGCAGTCATTAGACACGCATTAAAAGCTTTTCATTTAGCTGTAAATTATCAAACCCGTTTTTATTCCTCCTTCTCAAAATTAGGATTGAAAATGACTCACGTCAATTAAGTTAATCTTAACTTATTCAATAAAAAATAATTTAATCTGAAATTTAAAAGTTGACTTGAATTCGATATAAAATTTAGTTTGAATTTAACTCAATTGAAACTCGTTAATTTGATTAATTTGATTGAAATTAAAATTATAATTATTTTACATATTTTTTATTTTTTTATATCATATAAAAATAAAATAAATATATAGTTAATTAAAAAATGAATTATATGAATATAATATCATAAATATATTATTTAATATATATATCAATCCGGTTCATAAATTAATCAGGTTGAATTATATATATCTCTCAAATTTTAATTTTAATTTAATTTATTTAGTTGATAAACTAAATTTAATAAATTGATTTGATTCATTGTGAATTTTATTTAACATAAAATTATTTATACATATTTTAGAATAAAAAGAAGATACTTGGATAAAAAAAATGAAAAAATAATACAGTTTTTTTTCTATTAGTTTATAGTTTACTTGTTTAGATGATTTTTTTTAATTAAAATGTTATTTTAGTTTACAACAAATAATCTATCTTTACCAGTTTATAACAAATAATCTATCTTTACCATTTTAATAAAAAAATCTCAGTTCAATAAATTTTCTCCTTTGATATTACACTTAATTTTAATTATTATACTAGTTTGATATCAGAAAATACTAAAACGTTTAAAATTAACTAAGAATATTAAAACTATAAACACTTAGAATCCATTTTTTTCTGCAAAATAAAAATAAAATTCATATGAACATATTTTTTATATGTATGATTGAATTTAATATCTAATTATAACAAACACTTCTAATACAATAACCTTTCAATTTAAAGTTAGTTAATTGTCAATTAACAAATTAAAGTTTTCTTTCTGAAAATATGGGAGAGGAACTTTTCCTCCTAATAAAAATCTAAAAATTTTATCCACAATTTATTTCTAGCAAAAATTGAAAGAGAAAAAACATTTTTTCCCCTAATGGTCAATAGTGGCAGGCGTTCACTCTGCTGAAATCTTGTTAACATGGGGGCCCTGAAATTAAGGCGTGTTCATAGTTTGTGACTAATCAATTAGTATTAACCATTCTCCGCAGCGTTTTATTTCACAGTTCACACACATCTATCCTCACTGATGCACATTGTGCCACTTTCCCAAATCTTGATCCCAAACCAATTGTAGCAAGCAACAAAAAGCATGAGTGCGAGGTTCATCTTAGTTCTCCTCACCCTTCTTCTGCTGCTGAGGTTTAACGTTGCTACAGAGGTTGAGGTTGAGGATGAGTTGGAAGAACTCTTGGCAGTGGACGAGGAAGTGGAGAGAGAAGCCGAAGGGGGTGGCGAGAAATTATCCGAAGCAGAGGTTTTAAGCAAAGCCCAAAGGATCGTTATTGAGCTCAACAACGACAACACAGAGAGGGTTGTTAATGGGAACGAGTTTGTTCTTGTTCTGGGGTACGCTCCTTGGTGTCCAAGGAGTGCCGAACTTATGCCCCATTTTGCAGAGGCTGCAACTTCTCTCAAGGAATTCGGAACCCCTCTTGTTATGGCCAAACTTGATGCTGACAGGTATCCCAAGCCTGCTTCTTTCCTTCGTGTCAAGGGCTTCCCCACTTTGCTTCTCTTTGTCAATGCCACCTCTCACCCTTACTCTGGCGGTTTCACAGCGTAAGATTTCCACTTATAAATTATAATTGCCTTATATGATCCTGATCCTCTTAGATACTTCACTCATATCTATCAGTGAAGTATTCAACCCTTTAAAACAAGTTATGAAAATTCAATACAACTACGGGAGATATAGATTATAGAAAGCATGTATAATATAGATACATAGAACCATTGTCCCTTGATGCAACAAATGGAAACTGTTCTCTTTATGGATGATTTTACGATGACAATAGGAACTAGTTTATGATGCATGTCGTGTATCAGATGCAGATTGCACCTGTGCATCGTAGGTCCTGTGTTTGTCTGTATTGTTTTGGCTTGAAATGTTTATGTGCTTATTTGTTTCCATGATGCTTTCAGAGATGATATAGTGACATGGGCAAGAAAAAAGACTGGTACTCCTGTTATTCGAATAAGATCAGCGGCAGAAGCAGAAAAGTTTCTCCAAAAGTATCAAACGTTTCTTATTGGTCGGTTTGATAAATTTGAGGTAAGTGAAGTTAAGGTTTGCTAGGGTTATCAGACTAGAGGTTCCAAATTGACAGGAGGTGCAGATCAGTGGGAGTTGAAGAGTTTATCAATTAACGTAGTATGTGGTGCTGCAGATGACTTTTTGTTAATGAACTTGGTAGTGTGGTTTTATAGCATTTTTTGTTAAAATATTGCAGGGACCTGCTTATGAAGAATTTGTGAGTGCTGCGAAGTCTGATAATGAAACCCAGTTTGTTGAAACGAATCAGGTAGAGCTTGCTCAAGTTCTTTATCCAGATATCAAGCCTACCGATCATTTTCTTGGAATTGTTAAGAGTGAACCTGAAAGATTCACTGCATATGGTGAGTCTGTAGTTGGTTTCTATCCACATGTTGAATTCATTCTAGTTTTGCTACATTAAAATATAGAAGTGAAACAGATATTGGTATAATGGTATCACTTAAAATGGTTATAGCTTAAGTGAATTCTATGTTTGTTGCAAATTAAAACCTTATGAAGAGAAAAAACTTGAATCTCCCATTCTTTCTATTAACTTTGGCTGGGTAATATATTTACATTTATCACCTTTATGTTATTTAAGCAGTTAAAATTTGGTGGAACCGCGTTGTAGGCTTGTTTATGTATAACATGGTTTTTTCCTCTTTATGTCTGTTTCCCCCCATCAATCACACCAAATGGTGAGTAGTGAGGACTTACTAAGGCAACATACAAAACTTTCCTGATTGTGCAGATGGAGCTTTCACAACGAATAAAATACTGGAATTTATAGACTACAACAAGTTTCCATTAGTTACAAAGCTGACTGAAATGAATTCTATCAGAGTCTACTCCAGCCCCATCAAGCTTCAGGTCACTATTATTTACAAGTTTATTCTACTTTAGGTATTCTTTTGGCTTGAAGTTTTGTTCCTATTCTGACTTGATCAACTTAATACACTGAGATGCTGCAAATATTTTCTCACAGTTATAATAAAAATAAAAACAGAAGCATTTAATACTCGTGAAAAAATAACCTGGATAGTCATCCTAGCAAGTCTTTGATCTTATCAAATTCACAATCTCTTATATGATTTGCCATGTGTTGATCACTTGGTTGCCCCTTGGATGGTTGATAGTTGATAATTGAATCAAATGTGAGCATTTGTAAAGGAAATGAATCTTTTGCAGAACTTATTCAGCAGTACTTATGTGCAATAATATTCTGAAGAATCTGAACAACCAAAATTGGTTCAGAACTTGGCCATGCATGTTCTCGTCCAAATTGATTATTTTCAATAACTGTAATTTCATTAAAAGACTAAAATTTAATCTTTTAAGCAACTTGCAGAAACTAAGCCACTAAAGTTCATACTGAAATTTACTCCAGCTGCATACCACTAAGTGACTTTTCTTTGTTGTTAATGAATAATACAGCCTCTATGGACTGTTTCTATTCAAGCTTACTAGTTACTAATGGTCAAGGTTAATTGTTTGCTTTGTTCTCTAGGTTTTAGTCTTTGCAAACATTGATGACTTCAAGAATCTTCTTGATACTCTTCAAGATGTTGCCAAAACATTCAAGTCAAAGGTGATTAGTTACTTTGGCCCATATTTGTGGCTTTCAAACCATTTTCCTACATTTTTTGGAACTTATGGTCTAATTCTTTTGTTTAAATGCAGATTATGTTTATATATGTGGATATTAATGATGAGAACCTTGCAAAGCCCTTCTTAACATTGTTTGGTCTTGAAGAATCAAAAAATACTGTGGTTAGTTTGAGTTAATAAGAGTGATTTGTTCAGATTGTTTTATTAGTTTAGATGATTGTGGCAACTGATGCGATTTACTTCTTGGTGTGCCAAATAGGTAGCTGCATTTGATAATGCAATGAGCTCAAAATATCTGTTGGAGTCAAAACCATCACAAAGGAATATTGAAGTATTATCTTCTCTTTTGTTTGTATAAATTACCCTTGCAGTGATCACTTACCCAAGGAGACTAATTAATGTTAAAATGGCATTTTGTAGGAGTTCTGCAATAATCTTGTGCAAGGTTCTATGTCACCTTACTTCAAGTCACAGCCAATTCCAGATAACGTTAGTACCATTTAATATTTTCTTCATAATTTTCTTACACATGCAAGGTCCCTCCTACTTTAGTTTTAGACAATTCAAGAAATTAGTTGCATTGAGTGTCATATGTGGTCCTTTAATTCTTTCTAATTAAAGTGAATCAATTGAATTTAAACTAGTTTAAAATATTTCAGATTCATTCCTAAAGATATATAACGAGCTCCAAGATTATAATAATAGAATAGAACAATAAAAGATAGAAGTTATTTATTTTAGTCCTGAAACTTAATTCAATTTCTTCTTAATTAATCATCATGGCATTGGAAATTGCAGACAGAAGCAAGTGTCCATGTTATTGTCGGGAAAACACTTGATGATGAAATCTTGAGCAGCAAGAAGGATGTGCTCTTGGAGGTTTGCAAAGTTTTATCCCTTCTATATTTTATGTCGCATGTTCAAACTTCATTAGTTTGTTTGTGTTAGAAGTATAATATAGAATCATTCATATATATTTACTTAATTTCTTAAGCTTTTGGGCTAATTGGTTCATGTTGTGGTATAAAATTCAATCTCTGTCGCCCTCAATCTTTTAGTAAAAAAATGTTCAATTTCAGCTCAACTTAGGAGCATTATTGTCCATGCTACTTTCACATGAGGGGACATGTTAGAAATATAATGTGATTCGTGCGTTCTCCTCGTAGCTTAAGCTTTTGGAGCAGTTGGGCAAATTTTGGTGAAAATATTAGTTGGCCAGCTTTAGGAATTTTTTCTTCTTCCCTCAAATGAAAGATTACCGTATTGGCTACTTCTAGATGGATTTGTGATCATGAGTCATGACTGAAACAGGTGTTTACACCTTGGTGTATCAACTGTGAGGCCACAAGCAAGCAAGTAGAGAAGTTGGCAAAGCACTACAAAGGATCAAGTAATCTAATATTTGCAAGGATAGATGCCTCAGCAAATGAACATCCAAAACTGCAAGTAAGTGTCATGAAAACGCTTGTTGTCTCTATTTTTCATGGGCAAAATGTGTTCACAGAATCTATTCTGAAAATTTAAGATCCTGGGATTTTATTACGGACAAATGGTTTTCCCATATTGATGACTAATTTGATCAAAGTTTATGTTTACCGAAGATGCATTTTACCTGCGCTTAATATTTCAGGTGAATGACTACCCCGCACTTTTACTTTTCAGAGCAGATGATAAGGCAAATCCGGTAATTACTTCTGTCTTTCTGATTTTGGTGATTGAATTTCGGATTTTATAATTACCACTCTTCTATAACAGAAGACTTGTTTAATGCAGATCAAACTTTCTACAAAATCAAGTTTGAAAGAATTGGCTTCATCCATCAACAAATATCTGAAAGTCAAGAATCAAGTTGTGAAAGATGAGTTATAGAACATATCAAAAGATTTTCGGAGAAAAACACTTAACCATCTAGAGAGTAAACATTATGGAAAGAAACAAATATTATGATTGTCTTGCGTAAGTATTTTCTAATTTTTATAACCCTTTCCCCTGCCCTTTTATAGCGGTCCAAATATAAGTCTATTATTTGAATTAGCTTACTGCCAAATCGCGAAAAGCTAGTCAAATTATCAGCATGTCATGAACTAGGGAACATGCTTGATACTTCAAGCATTGTACCTATCAACATTTTTCTTTTGCATCTCATAGAAACCTGCAAAACACAGGCTTAAAGTTGATGTGTTGACATGTATCGAGAATTTTATCTTTTGAAAAACAAAAATTGTAGACCACATTATTCAGCTGCAAGCTCAAACAAATTCATTTGCGTTAGTATCCCTGTGAGAACAGAGAATATGTTTTTTTTATTTTTTTTTTCTGTTTTTTAAAATAAAAAGTACAATATCTCTAAATAGTCTTATAATAAATTTTTTAAATTTACATTTATTTCCTGATAACTATTATGCTACAAATATTATTCAAAATTAGAAATATACTATAAATGATATTTAAAATTAGAATTAAAAGTAATGATTTTTCACCGTTTAAATTTCTGTTTTTCTTAATTTCCCAATTCACATATTCATAGCACCTCAATAATAATTTGCATTAGTTTGTCGGTGACATGCATTAGCATTAGCATGCATACATGAAAGAAACCAGAAACCGCTAATTGTAAATTTGGTGCTCTGATGCACTTATAAGGCAAAGTTTTGAGGTGCGAGAGACGGTTGAAGAAGCTTCAGGATATATACTTATAAGAACTACAAACCATTTAAATTGTGTCTGAAGGGAGCTAAAAGAGACATAGTTAATAATATATTTACGAAACTGTCCAAGATACAGCCATGTTTGACAAAAAATTAAGCGCTGAATCAATTTTCATTACTTAAAATTCTTTGAGATAACACTAAATTTTCTGACTTGATAAAAAAACAATTGAAAAATGTCAAGTAAATAGTCCTTCCCTTGAAATTGAATTTGTAATCCGAATTATAATAACTAGGCTGCGTAGGTACAAAGGTTTTCAAACCCCATGTACTCTTTATTTGCAATTTTTTGGATCATGTTTGATATGCCCACACCACCTGCAATGAAGAAAACAGGGGGAAAAAGAGGCAATCTTAATCAAGCATTGCAAAAATATGAGCCTTTAGGCATAATCAAATTAATCCTTCTTAATTTAAAATCCTAATGACACTTGCCTAGTGATATGGCACTGACAAAAATGGTGCCGGACAGGATGAAAATGATCAGTGATGCTCTCCCTAGTAAGGCAACCAGCTTTCTCACTAAAACTTGCCCAACAATGGCCGCAAAAGTGGATACTGCCACGAAGTAAAGAGCTACAAGGAAATCAGAAAGTGAATATTTGAAGTGATTTAAAAACATAAGAATATAAGATTAATTTTGTTAGTTCTATTCCCATTCATCCATACTTACTATAAGGAATGGGAAATCGTTTTAGAAGATAATATTCCACGACTGACATAGATGCTGAAAATGTCATGGCAAAAGTGGCTGTAGCACTTGACACCTACATACACAAGAAAATTCCCAGTCACGGATCCAGTTCAAGGGACCAACACAACAACCTCAGTCATGTTGTCAACAAATCTCACTCAATTTTTACGATATTTAAATTTAAATTATCTTTATTTTAAAAATTTGTTCTCTCCCTTAATATTAGAATGCAAAGTGTATAAACAGATACTCTTAAAATGAAATAAATCACTTGGGAGAGATGCTCATCACCCTAAGTGATATAATGCTAATGTGAAAGGAGAGTTTTTCAAATTCGTTCAGAAAACTTGTATTTTTATTGAGACAATGATTATTCATTAATATGAATATGTGGACTGTAGACAAGAGTTGCAACTGCTGAACCACGTGTCCTTTCACTACTTTTATTGTGTGTTTTATATCTTTTTGATACTCATTCTCATTATACTTTAAGGGGTTTGTTTCCCCAAGAGAAAGTTACCTGAGGAGGGATCCCTAGCTCCAGGAAAAGGGGTCCCAAAATAAAACCTCCACCAAGACCAAGCAAGCCACCAACTATACCAGCGCATATGCCACAGGAAGAATACAGAATTAACTGGTGCGCTCGCCACTGTGTTTGTTGATCTCCTTTGGATGCTATCACTCTCTTGCCTGTGTACAGAAGCACAGCTTGATATGAAGTCGCTCCCAATGCCACAGGGATCTGCAAACAAACGACAAAAACTGAATATCCTAAATGCAACTCTTTGGTTTCATGATGTGTGATTTCGAGGAAGTGAATTCATGCACCTGTAATAGATTAAGTATCCAGTATTCCACTGAACAGGTTGTTGCGTGACTCTGTTTGAAAACAAAGTCATATATTTATCACTATTCCACATGGACATGCAAGAAAGAAAAAAAAAATGGAAATTCTGGATTGAAATTGCTCATCACATCTACCAACTTTTGCAATCTCGGAGGCAAGTATAAGGGCCCAGACAGTGAAAAGAACTCCAAGTGCTTTCCAACGAACATTCCCAAGAATCGATACCTGCATGGCACACAAAGAATAGAATTGTCATTTATTTGTGCATGAAAGTAGAAGTTGCTACGTACTTTGTGATGTATGTCTCAGTCTCACCGTTTCCTTGGATTTCTTAGGCTTAGGCCCCGTATGATTGCTTGTGTTTGGGCCTCCCGGTAGAGGTGCATATGCGACCTCCTCAGTCCTTTCAGTGCCTAATCAAAGTGTGGAAAATAACACGATAATTTTGGAAACAACACTACTACCAAAGCTAGAATAATATCTTTACTGATCCACTCACTTACCGTTAAGTTGTGACTGTCTAGCAGTTTCCTGGAATTATAACAGCAGATGCATTAAAAGGAAGTAATCGCAAACTTATTAGTAATTCCATGCAAGAGATTTCTGAATATGTAAGCACCTTCTTAATAATCGTTTCTTTTTTCCATGTCTCGACCCCCTTTAAGAATGCCTTGGTTGCTATTCCTGTTATTATATTCACCCAGTCAAAGGATTGATTGATAGGGAAAGAAAAGAAAATAAGAAAAGATTCAATTGTTAGTAATTCTTGCCTACGAAAATTATTAGTAACAAGACTGTGATCATCCAATCAGCAAAAATCACATTGAAGGCAACTCCAATGCTGATTCCAAGCACCAGCACTGGTTGGAAAAGAAGTGCCAAGTCGTAGTCGATCACTGGCATATCAAGTGTTGGGTGTTTTTGCTTCAAATTGTAGAAAACAGTCGATGCTGCTCCACCCGTAATCATACCTTTTATCAAACCAACAGCACTCAGAAATCAGAATTCATGGTAAAATTTTCTAACCTGTAACCTCAACAAAACCTACCTTAGACTTTGTTAAGTACTGAGCACCCAACATTAATTGATTTTCATCTAACCAACAGCACTTTGGTGACAAACAGATTCTACTATTTTAGGCCATACTATTACTGATATTCAGCGAAAAATTATTAATTGATCTTCATCACTCATAGTACACTCCGGTGTTGAGTGCACAGGATGTATATGTAACTATCTTTTTCAATGAACACAATTAAATTCGTCTTTTTGGAAAAAAATATTCTCATTTTAGCATTAGACAATATTTAACAAAATTTATTATATTTCCTTAACCGTATCATGTAATAATATATAATAATGATCACTTTTGAAATGACTTACCAATATCACAACTCACATTTCATCTTTTTTCCCTTTCAGTCTCTGTTATTTTTCTAGATAATTAATACATCTCTCAAAAAAAAAATATACAACCATCATTTACATAATATTATATAAGGCCATTCCATTTTAAAAATATTCCTTTATTAAAAAGAAATTAAAAATATTATTCCATTGTTATATTTTGCTTTTTTTTTATGAAACATGGATGTATTATTCTAATTATTAAACAATTTGAGAATTAATTATGCTTTTAAAACTTAAAACATGAAATTAAAATAAAATAAAATTCTCTATCATTACAATTACTTACTTGAACTTCAAAAATCAAATATTTTTTCCCCTCCCCTTGTTTAGTGTTACCTTGTGATTTTAAAAAATAAATTTCCTCTTATATAATCTGTTTAAAAACATAAAACACAAAATTAAATGGATTTTGTCAACAGTCCTCTTATATAATCTGTTTAAAAACATAAAACATATAACATAAAATATAAAATGAAATGGCTTGTATTTTGTCAATTTAATGTGTTTACTAGTGTTTTTTGTTTTTCATTTTTATTAATAATTACAAATTATTTTTTTTATTATATATATATATATATTCATATAGTTAATAAATTATAAAAATAATGAATATTTTGTAAATAATAATATTAATAATAATAATAATAATTCACTCTATATATAAATTAGAGTATATAATTTGCAAAATAAGGTTCTTATTTTTTAGCATTTTCTCAATTAGTTTACTGTCCATATTCTCTACTTTTCTTCTTATTTAAATGCGACTTTTAGACAGAAATAAGAATAAGTTTTCTCTCACTATCCTAATTTCCAGGTAGTTTTTTTATTTTAATTTAATTTTAAATTATAAAAATTATTAACAAATTAAAATTTTCTTAATCAATACAAAATTTTAAATTTATCTTTATA
>JAMLFT010003558.1:0-21746 GCA_026544285.1 Pachyrhizus erosus | reverse complement strand
ATTGATATTCGTATTTTAATTTTAATTATTTTGATCTCCAAACTTAAAAAAAATAACAGTTTTCATTTTTTATAAATAATTTTATTGTGAAAAAAAGATAAAAAATATTATTTTTATAAAATTTATAGACCAAATTAATTAAAATTAAAGTTCATAAATAATAATCCAGTTTTATCAAAAGTAAAAAGACTAAAAATATATTTTTATTTTTTTAATGTACCTATAGTAATATTTAACTAATTAACAATTAGAATAATAGAACATACAAATTAAAATCTTAACAAAAAATGCCCTTAAAAAAGTTTTGCCTCGAATAATTTCACAAAAAGGCCTAATTAAAGTTCAATTAACCGAATTTAACTTGTTTTTAATGTGATTTACTTTATTAATTCCAAATGAGCAACTTAACTTATTTTCATCTCATTCCTAAATGTATAAAAACTTCGAATACAGATTTCATGAAAGATCAATGTTTTAAAATGGATGAAACATTTTTGTTGATTATTTTAACACGTGACTATTTTGTATACTAAAAAATTATTTAAATTAAAAATAAAAACTAACAAAGTAACAAAACAACTAAGGTATTCTCCAACAAACCAAAATTTATAAAATTGTTTAAATTAGTTAAATATTTCATCTTCATGTTACAAATCTTGTTTGTTAAGAGATCATAATTCAAGTTGTGAGAAATATTGTTTTTGTTTTATTTGTGAAAATAAGATAGCAAGGAAGCTATCATTTAAATTTTGAATAAGCACTGTAAAATTGAAATTATTTGTTTGTTTAGGCCAGTGATAGGATAAGTATGTTGGAATATAAAAATAAATAAAGCAGGTGATTGGGATGGGTGAATAAATCCATTCACATATTAATAGCAAATTTAACTTTTGTCAACAAAGGATTCACCCTATCTATTCCATTCCATGATTATAAAATATTGGTGGATGTGTACCACTTTTATGGATTTCAATCCATTAATCCAATCACATCACAGCTATCAAGAAGCATGAGTGCATGATGGCTTTGCTAATTAAGGGGTTTCTGCACTATCAAAGAGATAATAAAGCTTTTGTTTAGTTAGCACGAAAGAAAGTCAGAGATGAAAATGAATAAGTAAAAAAAAAAAACATAGAATTTGTGTGATGGAAGAGAAATACAATAAATATTTAAACAAACATATATTAATATTATTATTTTTATTTTTATTATTATAATAGTAATATAGACATCAACTGTCAAAATAAAAGGCAGTAAACAACCATTGTTTATATGCCAATCACGCGGAAGTTTCATGCAAATTCGTCCGATTTTGTGAGAAAATATTTTCGTGCAAATCCCACTAACTTTTTTAAAAAAATTCATTTATTATGGTCTTCCAAATCATCAATATTTTATTATTTTCACTCTTTTTCTTCCTCTCTTTTTTATTTCTTCTTTATTAAACACAACCTAAAAAAATCAGAAAAAAAATTATCAAATATATTTTTTTAAATTGCTTTATGAATTTGGGTAAGTCTTTTAAATCTTCTTACAGAAATTACACTTAATAATAAAATTGTGCTTTAAATAAGACAATCATAATCTCATTAAAAAAAATTAAAAAAAATTACTAAGGACGTCAAAATTAATGTTAAATATTTTTTAATATTTAGAAAGTTATAATTTTTCATTTACTAATCATATATTTTTTATTTTTAGATTTATTATCTATTATTAAATATTAAATTGATAAAGTTATAAATAATTAATATTTTTGAATGAAAACAAAATTAATTAATTATAAATGAACTAAATAAATCAATTTAAATTTTTTTTAACATGCCAAGAGGAGCAAACAATTTATCAAGAATTTATGACTAGACCTACACAAGGTTTGATGTGGCTTGGCTCTTATCGTTAAAAAAGTTTGGATTATTCATTTTAAAAATTCTATTTAGTAAAAAATAATTAGGTCTTGACCCTTAAAAAAAAAGACTATTAAGTGGCCTATATATACTTATATAATATATTATTAAATTATATTACATACATAGTATATATACATTATATATATTACACATGATAATATAAAAGTTATATAACTATTAATAGGTTTATTTCGATTAATAGGTCTAATTAAGTTTATTAACCTTTTTATAAGCTTATTATAAATTAAGATTTTATTTAAAATGATTTTTTATAGTAGCTACGTTAGTGGGTGGTGGTGACGCTAATGATGATAGGAGTAACAGTAATATCAAGAACAACAATAACGATAATAACAAGAGTGACAACAATAATGATAATAGATGGTAGTGTTGATAATAATAGTGACAAATTTGACAACGGTGGTGGAAACAATAAAAAAGGTCATTATCAAAGATAATGTGTGTGTTTTTAAAACTAAAAACTAAATTTATAAATTATTTTTTATTTTGAAAATGAATCTAAAAATATTTCAAAATTAAGATAAAAATTATTTCAACTCTATTTTTTCTAAATGTGTTTTGTTTTAAAAATTACATTTAAAAACCAAAAATAAAAAACTCGCAACCACTACAAATGAACCTTAAGCTTTTTTAAAAAAAATTTTTGGCCAAACTAAGCTTTTCAAAGTGACTAACAATAGGTAATAGATTAACCTCAATTTTGGTTTTTTTAGTGAATGTTAGATTAAAACTTACCAAAGTGTTAATTCATAAGATGAATTAAACTCCATTTTGATGCTGCAAATAATATATAAGTTTGATTGTTTGAAGCAAGTGAATGATTTATCTAAGACTATTTAACAAATTATATGTTTGAGACATTATCTAAAGTTTATCATTTGTTCTAAATGTCTTTTGAACAGTTTAAACATTTTATTTATGTATAGTTATTACATAAAGTTTTATTCATTGATTGAATTCAAAAAATATGTCAAAAAATAAAAAAGAGAAGATCCTGGAGTATATTAAATAAGTTTTTATATCATTTATAAAGTCACATCTTACTATAATCAAAAACTTCAAAAAATGCAAAAAAAAATATTTGACTTCTAAAGCTTGATAAGAGCCTAAAAAAAGGAGACAAACAAAATGCTCTATTAGAAATTTGGTGACTAGTTGGTAAAATAAATTAATGCAATATTTAATGTTGGTTCAAACTATTTACTATTAGACATAACTAAAAGACTATTGTGAGATAATGGATAGTTGAAGGCTTCGCCTATAAATAAATGAAAACCTAAAACATACAAAAAAGGAACAAGCACGTAGTCTTGCAAGCTCATAAGCCAAAATTCTCTTATCCCTCAGTGATAAAATCATTGTATATCTACTAGTGCCTCTATAAAAGCTCTCAACTAATTAACATATTTGAGAGTTAGACTATTAATTTTATTTTAATATTCATTAATTACAAACATTGTAGAGTCATTTAAGCTCATTCAACAACCTTAGATCCTGTAAGATTAAACTATAAGTGACTTAAGAAAAAAATACTTTGGCATATTAGCTTTAAGAGATTAGAACAAAGACTATTTATTGTAAAGTTATAAGTGACATGGTAAAAAAAATACTTGTAAATTTACGTATAATGAAACTTAATGATTTGCCAAGAACTATATATAACATCAATAATAATGATGAATGAGTATAAAATTTATTGTATTTATTTCCTTTCTTTAGATTTTATTAACTAGTGGATTGTTTCTTTTATGAAATTTTTTACAAATCATCTATTTTCTTTACTTATCTTTCAACTATTTAAAAACTCTTTCAAATAATCTGCTTGTGATATGCTTTGCTCGTTTTTTGAAAAAATTTTAAAAACCACAATTCAAGGTTTTTATTTCTTATTTAAATAAATAAGCCAAATTTAAAAACCCATTTTTTCATAGGCTAAACCTAAATTTCAAAAATTTGATTTGACCTAATTGCATGAATAATTTGAGTTCGATTTAAAACCTTTTTTATCTAATAAATAATAACCTTGACAATTTTAGGCCAAAACATAAAAAAAAAACACACACACACACAACTAATAACTACTTAGAATATTTGTTTTCTTAAAAAATAAGATTTTTTTAAAACTTTTTTAAGAAACTAATAAGCACTAATAACTATTTCTATAAAGTAAATTTGATCAAATGTGCATGGAGTAACTATTTTCGTTATGGGTTTGATGAGAGAAGATAAATACCTAATGAACTGCAAATCTTTTAAAACTAAAGAGCTTATGAAATATATATAACAATTCCAACCATTGAAAATAATGTATAAGATAGTCAAGGTTGAACTTAAGACTTTGACATTATTCTTTGAAAAATATATTCTACACATTTTCAATTTGAAGAATTTGTAATGTCATCAAATTGATTGAGTGGGTGGAGTTATACAAATTTTTGTATATGAAATACCACTTCTTCTCCATAATTTTTAACATAAAAAAAGTTTGAAGAATTTATGACAAAATTAAAGTTTCATTACTTTGACCCCATCTCTTCTTAAAATAATTCTAAAAGAATTGTTTTTTATTTTTATCATATATTTTCTTAAAATTTATTAGTTTTAAAGAGTAGTCAACCTTATTTATTAGATTTTAAAAAGATAAATAGGAATCATGAAAAATAACTCTTTTAGAGTTATTCTTGTAGTAATTTGATTTCCCTCTCTCTATATATACATACAATTTTTTTTTTACTTAATTGGGAGACATCTGAGGCTTCTATTTGATACCTAACTAATTCTCTCTCATTGGATCAAATTTCTCTAAAATAAAGTAGTATATCCATTTATAACTCCATTCTCAAGTTAAGAATGGAACCAAATATTTCATTAAGGAACATAAATATTAAACTACTTGTTACAATGACTTTCATTTACTTTACTTAAATTATATTATCCAAGCTTAACATTGAAACTTAATTCATTATTTTAGTTGAAAAACGTTTTGAATCCTCCTAAAAAGATAAAAAGGTTGAAACTTGATGGTGGACGATTTATTTTTTAAAGGAATCCTTGAGATTAATTATATTATATAGGAGTGTAAGATTCATATTGGTTTAAATTTAATTTAATTTATAATCCAACCTAACTAAACATTAGATTAAGTTGAGTTAGGTTTATCATTTTTTAGCAATCCATCCTAACCCAATTTGATATTAATTGGGTTAGGCGAGATAATCGAATTGAATAAATTTAAAAAAAAATAAAAAAAATAAAAAATAAAATAATAATAAAAATGACTCTAGAATAAAGTAAACTAAACACCTAATGAATTAAATTATTATTATTATTTGAATGTTTCTTATAATTAGTTAAAAAAATGTTATGTGATTGACAAATAAGTATTATTTTGATTTCTTTATCATATATATTATTTAGTTTGGTTGAATGAAATTTATTGAATTTGACTTATTAAAAAATGATTAAATTAGAGGAGGAATATCCAGATGGAGTGCAACTTACTTATACCCGGATATGTACCTTTCTTCCATCTTATTTTGATCAAAAGATAATTTTTGTTTTTGGTGACAATGAAAATAGTTTGCGTCACTGCTCGTGAAAGCCCGAAAGCCCAAAAGCCCAAAATTGAATTGGGCTAACTTGGCTTTGGCGACGTTTACCTTGTAGGTTGTTCCTCTTGGTCACGTTCTTACTCAGTCTGAAACCCTAAACATGCCGCCATTAGCGTATCTGCAACTTCGGAGGCTCTTACTCCGTTCTCGTTCCTTACCATTCACAACTCCCTCTCCTC
Source organism: Pachyrhizus erosus (assembly GCA_026544285.1). Taxonomy (NCBI): domain Eukaryota; kingdom Viridiplantae; phylum Streptophyta; class Magnoliopsida; order Fabales; family Fabaceae; genus Pachyrhizus; species Pachyrhizus erosus. The sequence continues at coordinate 16,025 of JAMLFT010003558.1, read as the reverse complement.
TGTTCCCCCGAAAATCGTCTTCCTATTTCCATTTCCATTTCCATTCCTATTCCCATTCCCGAACCCTCTTCACTACTTCGCTCTTCATAACCAGACATTTCTCCTCGGAAACCCAGACGGATCAGCTTGCTAGCTCCCTCTCATCGGAGCTTCTCAAAGAGACAAACTCCGACCCTCTCTCAGTCTCGAAGCGCCTCCACTTGAGCTTCTCCCACATCACTCCAACCCCCAATTTGATTCTCCAAACCCTAAACCTCTCCCCCGAAGCTGGCCGCTCTGTATTAGGGTTCCACCAATGGCTCTCTTCCAATCCTCAATTCTCCCACACCGACGACACTCTTTCCTATTTCATCGACTACTTCGGCCGCCGCAAGGACTTCAAGGCCACGCACGACGTCCTCGCCGCTGCCCCCGCTGCCGGGTCCAAAACCCTAGCCTCCGCGATCGACCGCCTCGTCCGCGCGGGCAGGCCCAGCCAGGCGGTTAAATTCTTCGAGCGAATGGAGAGGGACTACGGGCTGAAGCGCCATCGTGATTCCTTAAAGTTGGTCGTGGAGAAGCTGTGTTCGAAGGGTTTCGCGAGTTACGCGGAGAAGATGGTGAAGGATTTGGCGAAGGAGTTTTTCCCCGACGAAGCCACGTGTGATATGTTGATCAGAGGGTGGTGTGTTGATGGGAAGCTCGACGAAGCTCAAAGGCTTGCCGGTGAAATGTATCGTGGAGGGTTTGAGCTTGGCGTAGGGGCTTACAATGCTATGCTTGATTGCGTCTGTAAGCTTTGTCGCGAGAAGGATCCGTTTCGGCTTCATTCGGAGGCGGAGAAGGTGCTGGTGGAGATGGAGTACCGTGGGGTTCCCAGGAATGTGGAGACATTCAATGTCTTGATAACGAATTTGTGTAAGATCAGAAAGACTGAGGATGCGTTCGGGTTGTTTCGTAGCATGGGAGAGTGGGGGTGTTACCCTAATGAGACTACTTTTCTTGTTCTGATTAGGAGTCTGTATCAGGCTGCTAGGTTGGAGGAGGGGGATGAAATGATTGATAGGATGAGATCTGCTGGATTTGGTGAATTTCTTGATAAGAAGGCTTACTATCAGTTCCTGAAGATTTTGTGTGGCATTGAGAGGGTTGATCATGCATTGAGTGTGTTTGCGATGATGAAGGCTGATGGGTGTGAACCCGGGGTTAAAACTTATGACTTGTTGATGGCAAAATTGGGTGCCCATAACCGTGTTGATAGGGCTAATGCTCTATTCAATGAAGCCCAGAGCAGAGGGCTGCCTGTGATGCTCAAAGAGTATGCTGTTGATCCGAGGTATTTGAAGAAGAAGGTTGTCAAGGGTGTGAAGAAGAGGGAAACCTTGCCTGAGAAAATGGCTAGGAAGAGAAGCCGCCTGAAACAGATTCGGTTGAGTTTTGTGAAGAAGCCCACTCGAATGATGGGTCGTTCTTGATCATTTTTTGTACTTTAAAGGTTTTGGAATAGATTTCCCTATTTAATCATCGTTTTCTTTGTCTAATTGTTAGTTTTGCATATTCAGAGATAAATTTTTGTATGGAAATGGTTCCTTGTGCGACCACATATTCAGAAATAATTTTTTGTACTTGCTGCTTTATGTTGGTTCAGCTGCTGGGAGATGTATGATGGCCTTCTTATTGAATTATTGACATTGACATCAGCAAAGGGTGCAAATTAAATGATAAAATAAATGTGTAACAATTAGCTGCTGAGAGAATTCAGAGTTTGGAGTCAAAAGTTAAAAAATTTAATTTAAAAGGTATAAGAGGTCTTAATGTCCAAATTAGAGGGAAAAACTGGAATCTGATTGAAAAGTTGTAGCTAACTGAATGATTAAATGTTATCTCAGTTCAATCTGATTTTAGTTATTGTCACTTATTGTACTTTGTCCCATGAAAAAGCTAATATCAAATGCTTTGCTTGAAGATTTTTTGCTAAATTTTCAGCAATGGTAACTGAAAAAAGCAAACATATATAGCTTAAGCACAGTGCAGACTGTAACTCTAGTGTATGGAACAAGAAAAGAAGCTGCAAGACAGATCACAAGGTTAAACCAAGATTTTATTCTGCACCAAATGTTTAAAGGATCATCTTGGTATAGAATTGGTTGCTAAACTCATGCCGCTAGCTGGCATTGTTTGTTGCCATCCAAATCTTTTGCAAAGGCTGTCTTTTCAACTAGAGAAACCTATGGGTTCTGTTGCTATAATAGTTTTCAGCTCTGGTTGTTATTCAGATAATTCAGATGATTCTGATGCAGAGAATAGTGTTACAATTAGGTGAAGTCATTATTACAGGCTTAATTAATTGATGACACTCAATGTGCTATTATGATCCAAATTCCTATGACTTGGCCATTTTCTTGAATATCTAGTTAGCAATCCGATGTGTACCGCATGCTCATGCTTCTCATTCTGAGATTGCTCATGGTTTTTTGAGCCGCATACAACTATTTTGATTTCCTCCATCATCATGCCTTATATGTGGTTTGAAAAGCATCTTGCTCTTGGTTTATCTCAATTTTGCAGTTTTATTTGATGATTTTATGTTTTTCTTTCTTTGAATATTATTGTCTTTACTATTTCATCTTGGATATTTTTTGGTCATTCCTAATAAGAATTCCTGTAGCTGTTTCATTTCATATGAAATTATGTGCATGACATTCTCTGGTTCACATGTATTTTTTTGTTGTGCTAATCTAACTTTACACTTGACAAGTTGTCATCAATAATCTCCCTATTTGAATTGCAGAGATGTTCATTATCAGATTCAGATTTTTTTTTTAAACAGCACCAAGCAAAGACACAAAGAATATTTGGTGGATACTTAATGATGCTGAATTAGGAGGAGACGAAAAGGAAAATAGCAATTGAAAAGACGGTTTTTGTGACAATTTTTTTTTTGTCAAATCTGATTTTGCTGGTCCAAATTATTCATTATTATCCCCACTTCTGTAGGAATGTCAGGAATGCCTGAAGTCTTTGTGAGTACAGTTATCTTTCTCGTGGATTGAGATGAGCTCTGCTGGGTCTATGCTGTAATTGGAATTTATCAGAAGGTGCAAGTGGTGAAGTTATTGGTGATATGCTAGCAGTTTAATTGGTGAATGTTGTGAGGGAGAAAGGTGAAGAAGCTGTTGGAATTCCTCCTAGCATCTCCAGCTAAACTGAAGGCGCATCAGTTTTATTTTTTTAGGCAGTTGCTTCTCTGGATATAAGTTCTCTTTCCTGCTTGGAATTTTCATTGTACTTGGTTCTTTGTTTAGCTTAAGATCCTGAACAAGATTATCCCCATTTATTTATTTTTTATTTTGGGATAACAAACCTTATTAGAATTCACTTTAGGTCATAAGTACACATGTTTCTGTTTGAACTTTCAACTGTGTTATTTGCTTATTGCATAGTAATGGAAGAAAATGAAACTACATGTTACATGCCAATTTGGTACTTTGGTATGTTAGACTAGCACCTTTTTGTCCGATGTTCTAACGGGAGGATTTTAGGATGCTGTAAATACCTGTTTGTACTTTAACTTTTATTGGCACCAGGTCAAGCAATTATAATCAGAGAACATGGACACACATTCATTATCTTGGAAGCTGATGTGCTTTAATTTGCTAGAGTAGCACATGTTTGGGAAAGTTTGTTTTCAGGAAATAACTGTTTTTTAAAATAGAGATTTCTTTAAAATAAGCTAAACCTAACATGCGCAAAAGGAGGTTTAATTTCTAAACTAACAAACTTGGGATACCATTGGAGTAAGGAGAATGGACTGTCGTACTCTTCGTCAGTCTTGTGTCTTTCGTTTCTTCATTTGAATTTTTTATTGCCATTTATTCAAACATCTTTGAAGTCCTGATGTAGAGTTTGTTGGTCTTTTTGGATTTGGATTTTTCTGCAATTTAATTTGTTTCACATTTGCAGATTTCTGGAATGGGAAAATATAATGCAGTCAATCAGAAAATGAAGTCTGGAGATAAAAGGTCTTGGATGTATTCTAGCTCATACCATGGACATTGGTAAAACTTTTCAGGTATTGTACTCATTATGGAGATTTTATTATGTAGATATAATTGAAGAGTGAATACTGTTTTGTTGAAAATACATGTGACAGATCAATGTCTTTTCTGTGAAATTGCACTTGCTTGAGTACACCTTACACAGTTTTCTTCTTTCTTTTGTTCATTTTTGAAAAAAATATCTTTATCGACCTTTTGTAATATCTGATCGTGATAATCTGTTCTTTTCTGAATTAAATATCTCTAGTCAAACAGAACAAATATTACTCGACAATGTGACTCTTGTTTAGTCTGATGTAGGTATTATTTGTAGTATTTTAGTGTATTGTTAGTCTTCAATTATTAATAACTAATTTCTTCTAATTTGTAGTTCTTTTTCTGTTTCTGTAGATCGAGAAGCCTTGCTATACATATTCAGAGTATTGGGTGATGTGCAAGAATGTATCAAAATACCCCGGTAGCATTATTGCCAACACCAATGCTGTATGGCAGCAAGCTCCACAACATGGTGGATTAGGGATCATTTACCATACATGCATATAGGATATATATATCCAGTGAGAGACGAGGGTGTAAGAGTGTCAGGAAGTTGGAGATGGAAGAGCAATGAGCATATAAATGATGTAATTGGTATTGTTGCTGCTGACGGTTCTATACCAAAGCCAACTGAAAATTGTCTGCTTAAGTTATTTTTTTCTGGGCATCTTTCTGCTTATGAAGCCTGGTCATATGTGCTGTCTGGATCTTGAGTTTAGCACGATTAGGATCCATGTTGAACCGGATTTTCGAGGAGCTATATTTTTTACATAGATCTGTAAAAGTATGCTGCTTATGATTAATTTCTCAATTTTTTTTTTAGAATTAGTAGGATGTATCTGACGAATCACCTAATATAATTTCTGATGACAGGTGGATTGTAAATCACCTAATATATGATTTATTTTTGTAACGAAGGACTTTTCAACTTGAACAATAATACTTCCAAAGAAGAATACTTGTATTAAATCAAATTTTTATTTTATCAATGCTCTAATTCGTGGGTTAGTTCATTCGAGAAATCACTTAAATAATTTGGTAACAAAATGACAAGTCACCCAATGTTCGTGATCAATATAATGATAGTTAGACTCTTTCTAAGGGTTGTTTATGTTTTATGTTTGATTTTTATTACAAGGTTTAATTAATTAATTTATTAAAAAAATAATTTAATTAAAAGTTTTAAATTGATTTGAAATTAACATTATTTAAAACTATTTTTAAATAAAATTAATAAACATTAATAAACTATTTTTTTATTGTCATATTATTCTAAAACTAACATTAATAAAGGATGGGTTTAAAAAGATTAATAAAAGAGACATTCTATATTAAACTTTATAAAAAAATCTAATCTTGTATGTTTTTTGATTTTGGATGTAGAACATAAAAAATCTTGTCCTGGTGTTATTTGATATGTTTAAGTATCAGACATTACAATATAAACTTAACTAAAGTACGCTTTCATATTATATAATCTTTTATTTGCATTTGCAAAATTCATAAAACAGGATTTTAATATTTGTTAATAAATAATATGTATGTAATGTTAAATATTATTTTATATTTCTTTTACATTGAAGGTTTACGGGCAAACTACGAATATAAGCATCACAAATATATTTAAGTCATAACAACGTGTCTTGCCTACTAACATAATCATGAAAAAACATTAAATAATAAAATAACTTCAAAATATAATAATAAAACCTCATAAGCTTGACACAAGGGAGATGGATAGAAAATTGAAGAGAATTTTAGTAATAAAATTGCATAATGGAAAAGAATGTCAAGAAAGCTCAAATAAAAAATGGGAGAACACGAGAGTAGGAAATGGAAGGAGTGGAAGACATGCCAAAGACGACGAGATAATAAAATGTGAAATTATGATTTGTCCATTTTATTGTACTCCAAATAAAAAATTGTTCGTTTGTTTAGAGAGTTACAAGTTTTTATCTTTTTTGTTTGTTGCACAACTATTTTTAAAATCAAAGTATAAAATAAATAATTTTATGTTGTCTTATGCCTTATTTTTTAACAAATTAAATAGACCGTAAGAATGAAAATCTAAGAAAGAATGTTGATATAGTTTAATTTGAGAAGGACCACTTACAATGGCATATAAGAACCAATTACACTTATTTCACTTAAAATGAAGGGCACCTACATTTCACTGCTCACTTAAATATGTTGCAATAATATAAAAATTCTAACAAAATTTAAAATTTGAAAGCTATAACATTTTGCTTTAACCATTGATGACTTTTCCTTCAGTTGTTTTCAACTTGTCTTGAGTTTAATTGTTTCCCTCCTTATGTCTTCCATTTCTGTTTACAACTTTTCATACTCATCTTCCATATTTCTTTCATAACACACACACACAAAGAAATTATTTCCCTACAAGTGTAAAATAGGCTATTTGTATGCTACAAGTTATTTTATTTTCGTAAATCTTCCATAATGACAATATCTTCTTAACGTTTCGTTCCAACTCCACTGTCTTTAACATATTTGTTTGTCAAATTTTATCAAAGAAATTTAGGGCAAAAACCATAAAATTTGATTTAAAAAATAAACAGAGAAGGAAACATCCAAAGAAATAAAACCCATACTAGTAAAGAGGAGAATGTTGACTAGAAAATCAAACTTGGATGACTGGGTTGTGTGAATGGGCGTGGAAACCAACCACTGAGAATGATAAGAGTTGCAATTTTTTTTATTAACTTATTTATGTTCATTTAAATTTATATGCTCCTAAGAAACATGAATTTAGACGAAGATGAGTGCATTTTGGAAACAAAATTTTAATAAAACTCATTTGGAAATGGTTTGTATTTTTTGGACAGATTTTAGCGTGTTAATTTGTCAACCCATATCTAAATTGAGTGGATTATATTTTAAAATTTCATATAAAAGACACATCACAAATTATTCATGATTCAATTTAGTTCGATTCATATTTCCCAATAGAAATCAAAAGTTAAACAAAATCATAATAATAAAAAAAACTACATGTTTTTATTTGTTTTAGTTTGATCCTTTGACTTTTTTTAAGTCAGTTTTCAAAATACTATAGCTCAATTTTAAACATTCTCACGTATATTAAAGTACGTAGATTGAAAAGGTACTCTCGTTAGTATCAAATATAAGTAAAAAAAAAAACAAAAAAAAATATAACGTGTATGCTGATTTTAAATATCATCATTAATATATCCATCATTTACTTAATATTGTATTTTTAACATCAAATTTCATTGAAAAATAGTTCTAAAAAATATTTTTGAAATGAGTTTGGATTAATGAAGAAGAAAACTGATATAAAAAAAAAAAAAAGGAACATGTGAAATGTATAGTGGATGATCCCTAAATAGAAGGCCGTAACAGGAAGCACATGGACCGGGTCTCTACCTTATCTGTTAGTCGACAGATCCTACGGTATCTAACTCCTTAACCATTCATGTCCCTTATAATTTTGACACACAAGAGAACTTTGTGCATAATGTGAAGGAATCTTGCACAGTATTCAATTCAAGTATGGCGTAAATAAAAGCATAAATGAAAATTGGAGCAGACAAAACCACCCAGTTCAGATAAACTGGAAACGTTGACATTATCATTAGGCAAGCAAGCTGGCAACAGACTAAGTCACATATTTTTCCTTGGAAACAAAAACGGGATCATATAAACATCTTCTACATTATTTCTTGTCCCTAACCAATTTCCAACTATTTTTCTCATTCATATAATACACATAAGAAAATTACAAAAAGATGACAAAGACACATAATCTTAATCTTAACAACAATTAAACTCTTATTCCTATATTAGACTCGATATTGCTCGAGTCAATTTTCTGAACCATAAAATGACTTCAGCTTCTGTTCTTGCACTTTTCCACGGCTCTTGGCGCTGTCAATTAAGAATTAACAATTTATGTAAGATCAGATCTTTTCTTATTTATCAATGTTCAAAATTTATTATAAATCACCATAAACAATAATTTTTTTAATTTTTTTTTTAACTTATAATTTCTTAGGATATGAGGAATGAGTATGATGACTAACCAAGCCCAATTGCCTCAGAACCTTTCATTATGCGCAGGCGTTTGCATGATTCAACGAACATCCTGTGAAATTGATATAAATAGTAAACATCAAATAGGTTCATAATTTTATTTTAAAAAAAAAAGAAAAAAGGTTGATAATTAAAGAAAAGGAAATAAAGAAATGTTAATTAAGGGCACTCACTCCCAGGGTACATCACCCACGAGCATCCAGTCTCCGTCCTTGTCTTCATATGTGGGTACATAATCAGAGCCGTTCAAAAGGTCTATCAATTTGGTCTCATTCATAAAGTCCTTCATGCCTTGGGACCCACATTTGCCAATTGTGAATGAACTGAACATTTTAGACAGCGCATCTGACAGCTCTTGGTAGCTCTTGTACAGCTTGATGTCCACCTTTCGTAGATACGGTGCACCATCCATGCTCACCTTCACGAAAGCTGCTCCACTATTCGCACCATTGTTACTGCTCTTACCACCACTCTTCTCTGTCTCTTCATTGTTGTTCCTTTGAACATTCACTATGTTCTTTCTAAAAGATCTAACTGGTGGCCAACCCACCACTTGTGCCCTGCAAATTCATATACTCTTACTAATTACCATCATTCAACTCTACATCAATGATTAATAATTCAAAAGCAAAAAATTTTTATTCAAAAATTAAAATATTTAACATTATCACTTATACTTTCACTAATTTCTTAATGGAGACAAGAGATTCGATGGAGGGACCCTTTATTACATATATTAGTAAAGCGAGATAGTAGCAAATGGCTATGTGCAATGTGTTAGGTGACAGGACAAGGGGTGGACTATATTATCCTTTTCTGTTTTGCTGGAATTCACCCTTTCAAAGAGTTTAATGGACAGGAAAAAGTTAGATTCCATGTGTCTTGTCCTTTTCCTTTGTCTACCCGACAACCAACCATGCCATCCGCAAAAGAAAATCAACTTGCTTGCCATTCTATTCCGCCATCTTTCAACACTTTTCTTTGTTCATAATCAGGATGACAATTTTCTTTTCACACTCCATCACTCCAATACCTAATTACACATCCATTCTACGTTTTACTTTTTAATTCCTTAACCAACCCACTACTAGGGATTTAAAAATCTAAACGTCAACATCTATCAAAACCTAAGAAAAGGTTTTGTATCAAGGTTTAATAATTTTAGAAAAAAAAAAAAATCAAATAAAATTTAATTTTTATGTACTGTTGATATTAGACAAATTTAGACAGTCATTTAATGGCATGCCGTATCAATTTCACTCCAAGTGAATTCATCAAAACTCTCACAAATGACACTGCAATTTTTTTATTACAAACAAAAATTTCAAAAATACGTTCAAAAGTAAGCATACTTTAATGATAACACGGAAAGAAATTCCAGTTTTGAATTAAATTCTTTTAGCTTCAAATTTTGAATATTTATTTTCTTACTATCAAATTCAAACAGCATGACTAAAATACTTAATTAAAGTACCAAGATAGGAGAATAAAGTTAGCCAGAAATTAAAAAATAAGAAAATAATAACAAGTTGCAACCTTCAACCAGAAACGATCAATCTTCTAAGTAACTTGTAGCTGCGCCTTTCTATTATCTTTTTCAATTGAAAGTTAAATCAATCAGTTTTTTTTTTTTCTTTTTCTTGCTTTCTCCTCAAATCTCTACACTCTCAAGAAAGTAAAGATGAATTACTCATTCTAACAAGTTTATTTTCTGTGTATCATGGATCGTTTAACAGATTGAAGAAAATCTGCTAATCTAATTTAATTTCATAAACAAGGAAAATATTAAATTTTTTTCATCTACTATGTCTATATTAGCCTATCCATGTCTCAGACAAAATCTAAATTACATATGTAAGAGTACAGACAAAAGAACAAATCAGAAAACAAGGGAAAATAAAAAGCGACAGCAAAGAAGAAAAGAGATTCCTGAAACTACAACTTGGTATATGGAAACAAAGATATTATTGAGGTAAAAGGTTTAAGAGAAGAAGAACTGACTTTGCAGGTGGTTTAGTAGGGTCATTAGCTGAAGGAGGAGGTGCAGCAGTGGTAGTGTTCTCTTTGGGGCCGTCTGCGGCGACAGATGAGGGTGAATCAGAGGCAGAGTCATTGGTGGAAGAAAGATTAAGCTTAAGATCAACAGAAGCAGTTTCAGAGAAGCCTCTCTTGCCACCAGAACCCTTGAATGTTAACTCGTTATGATCACTTGCAGACCCACCAGGGAGGCCGAGTCGCAACTCGGTTTCTTCAAAGTTAATCATGTTGTTGTAATTATCTTCTTCTGCGTCCAACACAAGACGCTCGTGGCATCAACCACGCACCAACGTAGCTAGAACAGAACAGAACAGAACAGAAGGCTTGTGTGCGTGCGTGCGTGCGTGCGTGCGTACGTGGGTGCGAAGGCTATCTTTTTCTCAGGTGGAGTTGGGGAAAGTCAAGTTTTAGGTGAAAGCGAAACTGAGAGAGAGTGGAAAGAAACGTTGGGTTGGACAATGGTTTTGGTGATATATGGGTGCAGTGGGGTGAGGGAACCACGCCGTTCAGATATTGCCACGTGTAAGGTTTGCTATTGTTGGATCATCCGTGGGTTGTCGGGTTGGTGACGTCATGGATGATGTCATGATAAGAATGATTGTGGTGATGGTAGTGGACATCCCAGTTTGGCTCTGTGCCCTTGCTTGCCTGCCTTTTATTTGTTTCCTGGGCTCCACTCACCAATTACAATTATTCCTTTCCTTCTCAACTTTTTACCTCTTTTCTCTTTTCCCCTTTTTCTATTTTCTATCACCATTCAACCTCCTAATTATTTCTACACAATATTAAACACCAAAACAATTTTTTCTTTTCATAAATGCAAGCTCATAATTTAATTCAAGATCTTCAACTGAGATAAACATATATTCTTTCTCTTTCCAAATGACTATTACATCATCACATTAAAATATTACAAAATTAAATGAATATGAAATTAAAAAAATGTATTTAAGAAAGACAGATACTAATCAAAATATTAACTATAAATTCATTTTATTATTATTAAAATGAGAGAGGTTATAGTTTTTTTTTTTTTTTTTGCAAATCTGACTACGTACCCTCCGTCATAGAGGCTAGAGAGTATTTGTTCGAAATTATATTCAATAATAGACAATTGAGAAAAGAAAAATACTTACTTCTCTCTGAAATTGCCTCAGTTGATTAGTACAAATATTATAAACAAACAAAACTAGATTCTAAGAAGCCTAGTTAACTGGTAAATTAATAAATAGTCTTTTTATTTTAAGGAGGGACAACATATATAGGACATGCTTAAGGATACCTTCTTCCTTAAGTTTTTATTTTTTATTTTTTTTATGAGTTTACCTTGAAATAGACTGAAAAAAATATTAGACTTCTATTATTTATTTGAGAGAAAAATATTAATTAAGAATAAGAGAAATTATTTTCGTAGAACTTGGCAGAAGATATTTCCCTTCGAATTGAGATAAAAACTCTCTTTTTCTTCCATTTTAGTTTTAACTTATTTAAAAAATAAATAAATTTTTAAACATATAAATTTCAAATACACAAACAATTTTATGTTAAGAAAAAATAAAAGAGTAAAAAATTAGAATTTTTAATTAAAAATACATTTTTCGTACAATTTTTTTTCACTCACCCAAATAGATGAAAACAACTTTCTCCGTTTATTATCTTCTTATTTATAACTGTTCAAATAATACATTTTCTTTTCTTTTCTTTTTTTATTTTACTCTAAATCCAAACAAAAGTATGTCCCCCTCCCTGAAAATGGCTCCTAGCTGATTTATAGTATAAGAAATATTTTAAATTTTAAATAAACACAAAATGATTTAAATTAAAATTTATGCACAGAAAAGAAACTAACAAAATATTTTAAAGAATTTAATAATCATATACTAATAATATAAAATATTTTTACATAATCATACAACTATAGATCATTATAGACATTATTATTAAAATAATTATTATAAAAATTAATTAACATATCATATATGATAATTGTAATTGAATAATGATGTAAGATCATTTTATATTATCAATGCATAATATTTTTTTCTTTATTTTAAATACTCAATTTTTATATTTAACTAACTTATAATGTTTTAAATATAATAAAGAATGATCAAGTTTTTAAAAAGAACACAAACATAATCAAAATTATGTTGATTCAAGAATAACTGATTTTTAATTTCTTAAAGATTTAAAATTATAATTTTATGGATCGAAAAAATGATTAGAAAAAATATGTAATTGAAGATATTCAGATAAGTTTTTTTAATAAAAATTAATTGTTGAAAAAATTAATAAATATTTTTCTATTATCATAATAAAAAATTTACACTGAAATATATTATAATTAAATTCTTAATATTTTCCCAACACTAAAGACATTTATATACTGCTAGATGCATGCAGATTGTTAGTGAGATTATTAGTCATTATATTTATTTGAAAGCTTAATATATATATTTTAATAATATCTAGAAATTCGAAAGAAAATTGGAAAGTAACAAAGTAATAGCAAAGGATGACTTTTAATTAGTTTCAATTCAAATAAAGCATGATTTTGTTTTGACTTACATAACATTGTATCATAAGCTTTTCTTTAGAGAACAGAGTATTAAAAATGTAATGAATCTATAAGAATGTGCTATGAAATAGAAATTCTACAATGTAATTATTTTATCTTAACTTTGAATAAAAAGTCACTAATTACGCATTCACGGGAATATGAAAACGAGTTCCGCGCGTACTGTATATGACATGATGACAACTTTTCTGAAGGATCATGATAATGTTCATTTTTATTATCTTTCCATTTTATAAAAATAATATTCAGATTAAAGACTGTAATTAATGTCTTTATTCATATTTAAGTTATTTTAATTTCTTAATATTATATTTCTCATTTATAATAAATGTATAAAATATTTAAAAGTTATATAAAGACAAGAATATATTTACGAAGTTAGAAATTAATATTTTATTGAATATTTAAATAAATAGCTAAATAATAATAATTACACATCAGTGCCCTAAATACATTAATTGAGAAATTAATAAATAATTTTTTTTTACTAAAAACCACACTAGGGTACATTGAAAAATATAGGAGTAATGTTATACTTCACAGTACAATTCTTCTTACAAAATTTTCTGATTCTATTTTATAAATAAATTATTAAACGAAAAAGTAAATACAGTAATGTTTTAGAAATACAAAAAAATTAATATTATTTACTTTTATAAATCATAAATATCTTTTATAGAAAACAATAATGGGTTAAGTAAGATATAAATTTATTATGGATAGTAAAATTCGTTCTGTGACTATTATATGCAAGTACAAATTTAAAATTATTAATTAAATTAAAAAATTCTTATGTTAATTAATTCATGCATTCTATGAAAAAAAAAAACTTATCATGAAAAACAAATAAGAAGACTAATAAGATGCTATAAAAAGATTTAAAATTATTCAAATTATGCATTAATAAAAACTTTTAGTAAAAGTATTTTTAATTCTTTAATTAACGGCTCGTTAATCATTGCCGTAAACCAATCTGAATTTAATTGCTAGAGGAACATCATCAGTGAAGGAATCTTTTTTTTCATTATAGTAGTACTCCCTTTGAACTTGTCTATTTGTTTCGAGATTTTAGAATTATTCTAAGAAAAATAAGAATTAACAAAAAAAAAAAAAATGATAGAGTTTACAATTAAGGATCATGCGTATTGTGTAGAAAAAGAGAGAAAATATTTCCTATTATCATGACTAGCATTGAATCAATTTAATTACAGCACTTATAATAATCTTTTGTCCACTTTTGGCGGTGCCCATCTAAAGCGACCCTCAAGAGAGTGGTCCAACCACAGTTCTGCATTAAAAGTTTCGTTGTCTTCGGTTTCATAAACGTAGGTTAAATAATTTGTACGAATAAAAAGATGGGTTAAATAATTTTGTATCGGTTCTGAATTTTTTAAATTAGTTAGAGTATTCTTACTGGCTATAAACTCTTCCAAGTCCTAATCAACAAACACGTCAAGGTTCTACTCTGTCTCCAATTAATTATTTCATAATTGGCAATGCAATTGTAACAATTGCATGTTTGCGTAACTGCGTTGAAAAATTGTCGAATTTTCTTCCATTCTCACTATACGCTAACACAACAAATCAACCGTTCCAAACAAATTAAAGGCTCAAAGAAAGAAAAAGGGTAAAACTTATGTAACCATTTACCGAATTATGTTTTGGTTATGTTCTCAAACCAAAAATCAACATTGCTATATATCTGTCTGTCTATCTATCCTTAGCCAGAATAGTCTGATAAAATCCCTAATTTGTGATCTTCCTTTATTCAAAAGTGTAAAGATTTAGGATTGGTAGAATTGATTAAAGATGTGAAGCGATATTTTGATGAGATTAGGATAAGAGCTTCTTTTATTGAGACATTGAACTAACCAATAGAAAACCAACAATGCAAAATGTGTCGGAGCTGGGAATTTACAAGCTATTGACAAAGTAGTAGTATTTTCATCCATATCGCCTAGGTTAATTAAATTGTCAGCAAGTAACATTATGCGATGGTGGAGTAAGGAATTGTCTTGATGGGATTCGAATCTCTCTAATGATATTCTTCATAGTTGTGATTGTGATTGTGATTTGAATGAAGCAGTGGGAATCTTCATAGTTGCGATAAGGGTGATATATGACCCCAAATGGAGCTTAGGAATGTCCCTCAAAATATGTAAATCTAAGGAAATTTTTTAGTCTTATTGTGAAACTAATCATATTTTTTTTTTCTTTTTTTATATAACTATATTTTATTTTATTTTATTGTAGAGTTACTCTACTGTGACTTATTTGAAGACTTTCATTTGTAATTAAATGATTTTATCGGTTGTAGCATTTTTTTTAGCAACATATTAATTTGTCAATTAAGTAAAATGGAAGTAACTAATACAAGTACATGAATAAGAATCAAAATTATTATTCACACCACGTCCCATTTATTGTCATCCTCAGTTGATGGAGAAGACCCATTCCATTGGCCCCATTCCTTGATACCACCCAATCCCAATAATTCAGATGTCACAGCCTCGTATGGAATTGATCCCATCCATTGTAATAGACATTGGTCCCACATGCCTGCCCTCTCTAGTCTCTCCGTGTAGGGCCTTTTTTTCTTAGTACCAAGGTTAAGCAAAAATATAATTCAACATTTCATGAGAGATGAAAATAAAATAAAAATATATTCAGTAATATGATGTGGTAAAAAAAATAATGATAAAAATAATAATAAATATTATTAAAGTATTTAAATTAATAAAATATCTAAATATCATTACTTTTAATATCACTGTTACTACTACTATTTTATATCAAGTACCATCTATTACACTACATATGTCTTCTTCCCTGAAAAACATATAATTTTATTTTTATATTTTCTTTTTATAATAACACCACATATTTTTATATGATTATTTTTTTCATTAACATTTTGAGGATTATATTTAATACTATTTTTTAGATGATTTTTATTAAAGAAAAATAAAACTTAAATTTCAATTCCTACATTAAAAAATGCTAACAAGTTACTGTTATTTCTAATTATAACACCAATAAAAAATATTAATTTACCATTTTTTAACATTTCACAATAAAATAAAGAATGAAGTTAATTAAAAATAAATTTAAGAGTGTTTATGATAAAATATAAACTTCAAATAGGATTATAATTTTTTTTTACATGTAATTGCATATTTTATTATTTAATTATTATTATTTTATAAATTTTATCATTTAAGTTTTTTTTTCCACATATTTTATTATTATATTTTTTTATTTTT
>JAMLFT010003557.1:0-21746 GCA_026544285.1 Pachyrhizus erosus | reverse complement strand
TTATTTCTAAATCTATTTTTCTTTCATAATTATTTTATAACTTCTATTTAAAAATTAAGCTTTTAAAATATCTCTATATATACATTTATTCATTTATTTTTCAATCTATTAAAAATTATTTTACTTAAAATTTTTAATCAATTGATATATTCTCTTCAATCCTATTTATATTCATAATATTTCCTTTATTTCAATAATAATTCTTCTAAATTTAAAATTTTAAAATTTTGGTAAAATTAATATCTAAAAATAATAAGTTATAATTTCTATTTCAAAACTATTTTTCTTAATATAACTATTTTAAACAGAATGTTATAGGTGTAAATCTTACAACTATTATAATATTCAATAACTTTATATAAAATATGAATTTTATCAATTTAACCATTGAATTTTAATTTTATAATATCAAAATTATTTATGTCAAATTTTGTAAAAACTGGTCAACACTAAGAGTGTGATCAAAGTGATTTATATTTTTGCATATTTTGAAATTTATATGTTACGTTCATTTTGATCTATATGAAAAAGGTATCAAATAATTTTGGATTTATATCAATTTATGTATATATGATCTATGTGAAAAGTACTTTTCATCTAACAATGAATTTTTTTTCAAAAAAAGAATACTATCTAATTAAGAGTTATTTGATGATATAATAGTTTTGTAAAAGTTACACTAGTGTAATTTGATCTCTCTCCTATAGATATATATATAGAAAGAGGACTTATTTTTTAAGAGGAAGGCATCATATATGAGAGTGACAGGGGTCAATCTCAGACACTAGATCAAAATTAACAATTTAAATTAAAAAATCTACTAAAGATCTCGCGTGCCTTTGCATCTCCCTATTGCAAAACATATTAGTGCCTTGTTCTTTTCCTCTTATACGTTTATCATTCACTTTCTATTCTCTTATTGCAACTTTCTTCTCCAATTACCACCAAATTTTTCCTCCTCACAAAATATCAACCATCAAACAACACACAATTATTTTGGTTGTGATAGACACACATCGTTTGAGTGAGAGGCTTGGACGTAGCTCAAGGTTGAGTGAACTAGTATAAAATAGGTATTTATCTACTTCTTTTGTTTCTCACATTTTGGATGTCCATTGTTTTCAAATTATTTTTATAAATATGTTTGTTTTTCAAAAGGGTTTGTGAAAACATTTTTGAAATCAAATACACACTATTGAAAAATATCCCTCCTTTTTAATGATGTCAGACACATATATGTCTTAATAGATCATGTGACTATTTATGCATCAAAGCAAATTATTTTATAAAGAGGTTTTAAAGCTTAAGATAGACACAAATTATAAGCACGTATAAAACCATATATTAGTAACTTATTTACAAAACATATTTTACAAAGCAAATAACATGTATCAAATCAAAAGAAAAGAAAATAAACCTTATGTATGATATTATTGTTTGATAGTGTTGGTCAACTTCACCTCTTTTTAAAAATATTTCACATCAAGATGGTGTGTTTTGTTCAAGCACATACATAATCAAAGCAAAAGAAATTATTATAGATCAAAATGAAACTCCTCATAAATTATGCTTCTTCTTCTTTAGTTTTTTAATCTTATTTAACATTGTTTTCACCCCTAGCATATGCATTTGCTTCATTATATCATCTTTAATAAGGGAATTATAAAAACACACAACTATCTTATTCTTCTTGTTCCTTCTCCTCATTATTAATTTTCTTCTTTTATCTTCTTCTTTAATCTTTTCCCCCTTTTGGCATTAACAAAGGTAAAGAGCTTAGTTATTATTGAGAATATGGAACATGTATCAGACCGTACAAGTAAGAAAATGTAAATAAAGTATCATTCTATTTACACTTTTATTAAGTTTGATCATTCTTTAATGCGTCAAATGATAAATGTTATAATAGTTTATCTATGTTTCTATTCATATTATTGTCTAATGTTTAAATTCAAATGAATATTTAATGAAAAGCAACAAGCATGATGAAGAAAACTAGACTTCTAGATCAAAGGAGCATCAAGATCTGAAGTTTGTCATCAAAGAAAAAACTAAAGTGTGAATGTTTAGAAGAACAATTGATCAGTTAAAGCTTAAAAAGAAAAAAGAGGAAAAGACAAAAGACAAGTATATTCTTTTTCCTTTGACAGATGATTAACTTCAACAAGAAGACAATAAATAAATTCATGCATCTAATGCACATCACAACGAAAAGAAGGAAGAAGAATGTTATGTCACAATAAACATCTCTCTTTAAGCCTATATAATGACCAGAATGCATGAAGACAGTAGTTAGAGAAACTTTTAACTACTCTGTCATAAAACACTTTATACATATAATCTCTTACATCTCTTCTTAAGATCTTGCTATATAATTATTTTATATCTTTAATTCTGCTAAGTTGCAATATTGTGCTAGAACTTTCATAAAAGATAAGAGAAAGTCAGGAGTGACTTAGTGTAAAAGAATACTTGGGGTACCTTAATCAGGTGATTAAGTGTTGTAGCCAAAAGTGATTAAAATATACTTAGGTTAGGAAGTCAAAAGTGGCTTAGAATACTTGTACATGGCTAGAAGTGACAGATTTATTACTCGTATTGTAAACAAGTTTTTGTTTAATGAAATCTCTCAAGTTGAAGGAAAACTAGATGTAACACAAGAATTGAAATAAACCATTATAAATCACTTTTGGTATTATCCTTCACAGTTTGTAGTTGAGGTTAAAATTTACTAATTTAATTTTTTTAAAAATTTTATTATAGTTTTTATTTTTATTTTTGAAAAAATCTTATAGATGCATAATTGAAAGTGGAAATAGTTGATATTAAATAATTAAGTCTTTATTATGTTTTTAGTTTGTAAAATTTGAAATAAATTTGAATTCGATCCTCCAAATTAAAAAGAAAATATTTTAGTCTATCAAATTTTAAAAAAAAATATTTTAAATCTTTCAACATTAAATTTGAGAGACTAAAATAATTTTTTTAAAGTTATTTTTTAGTCCTTAAATGGTAAATTTAAGGGATTAAAAATGTATTTTTCTTAAATTTAAGAGACTAAAATAATTTTTAAAAAAATTTTAGGAGAGTAAAATCAGATTCACTATAATATTTAGGAATTAAAAATATAATTAAGTCAACAATTAATTTTAAGTTTTTAAAATCTTAAAAAAAAATTTAAAAGTTGTTATAAATGTATTCTTGAAGTATTAAACTTTTAAATGTTTTTATAAATATTTCTTAAAATTAGTAAAATTTGGGGTTTAATTAGTAATTTAAATTATTAAATTAGTAATTAAATGCTTTTTAAAATTTTAAAAGGTTAAAATATGTTGTAGATGCTTTCATAGTTTCATTCTTCAAAGTGAGGAGAGTAATAATGATTTCTTAAATGGAAAAATATTTGTAGCACCATAACAAAATTCAAAATCAAATTTATAGCATTAAGTTTTAATATATTATTTTTTATTAATCAATCAATAAGTTTATATCTATTTTATATTATATCTCTTCTATAGTAATATAGAAAATTAGTTTTCTTATTATATATGAAAAGTTTAATTTTTTTATATCTTTTTTTGACAATGTAAGAAATTAATAAAACTTGTCAATATATTTTTATATAATAAAAATTTCTCAATAATTTATCTGCTACATTCTAATATATATATATATATTGGTTTCCTCCCTAATTGATTGATCAACCCATGGTTGTACTCTTGTCGGATCAATTCATTTTGTCAAAAGCCTAAGGTGCTGGAAGTTTCAAAGGGGAAAATAAGTCTACAAAAAGACATATTATTCCCCAACAAAATAAATATTTGATTCTTTGTAACCAGTTCCTAAAAAAAAGCCAATAAAACTCTTTTCTTAACGCGAAACACACATAAATACATATTTAATTTATTATGTTTCCCCCTATCCAACCTCACCGAGCCTCTGCAAATACACCTTTATTTATTTATTCACTTTTCTCTTTTAGTTAACAGAAGTTTGGGTTAATAGAAGAAAGTGATAAAGGTTTTATTCTTGTTCTGGAACACCACAGCCGAACCTACACACACCCGTGTTTTGGGTCCAAAGAGCCGACTTCTTATTTTTTTTATTTACTTTTGGTGAAAAGGTCTCTGTTCTAATGATAAGGAGGAAACACAAAAATAAAGGTTTCGTGCGTGTTTACTTCTCTGTGAGAAACACATGTATTTTGTTATTTTTATGTCCAATTTAAATAAAGAGGCTAAAGCTACAAAAGGAAGCTTCAGTTTAGAAGCGGATCTAATTGTTTGGAGGTGTATTCATACATGCGTGTAATCTTTGGTTCATAACGTCAACTTAAAGGAAGACTTAAAAACTTCAACTCTCACCTTTATGTACTACATCAGTGACAATTTTGCGGTTAAGGAGGAGAAAATCAAAACCTTAAAATGTTAGAGCAATTCAACATACTAGTAAGTTTATTTTAAGTGATTAGAACTTGAACTCACTAAATTTTGGGCATGACCTCCTCTAAAAGAGGGATACTTTGCCATAGTCACAACTACCCCAAACAGCGAAGAACAAAGAGGAAAATTAAAATATAACAAGATATGGAAGAATAAACAATAAAGGAAATTATTAAAGGTTGAATCATCATAAAACAACCAAATAAAGAAATTAAACAAAAAATACCTTAGAAATGTGAGTTATGAGTCTAACTCAATCCTACAAAATTTGTTTATATGATTATCCTCACTTATATATACTATTTTCGCTTCATCGCTAGTTGATGTGGAACCTCCAATACATTCACTTCATGTCAGGGATTGAATAGCTTGAGTGTAAAGTTTACACGTTGACATTTATGGGTGGTTCGATTGTGCTCCAATAGTAGGTGACATGATATGCCCAACAACAGTCACTAGGATAAACTTTGATACCATCTTATAAATGTAAGTTATGGATCTAGCTCAATGGACTTGTAAGATTAAAGTTGTCTCATTCTTATATACACTTTTTTGGTCTCGTCATTAATGTAACACCCTAAAAATTCAATACTAGAAATAATAATAGAGATAATAATTATATACAGTATAGTAGTTTGATAAATAATGAATTGAATTACTAAGTGTGAAATAATTAATTGAGAAATAATGAATCATCATAATTAAAAAAAGATTGATTATATAACATAATTAATATTTGATTAACTTAAGTTAAATACTTGTCAACTTTGATCAACAAAAGTCAAAGGGAATGATTTGACAAGTCAACTTATTAAAGATAATTTTGTAAATAAGAGTAAGATTAGTCTAGACTTAAGTATTAGAGTCTAAAACATCAAATTAATGAGTTAATGAATGTAGACTTAATACAATTAAATAAACTATATTAAGGCCTAATAAAATTATTAATTCTAATTGATAATTAAGTTAATTAATATTTGAACTTTTTATAGAATTTTAATGACAAAGGATTTACTGATAAGTTAGTAATGATTTTAATTAGTGAAATTAAATATTCTAACATGATTAGTGATTTGTAATTAGGACAATTAAAATTAATTAAGTTCTAGTTTATTAATTTAAACTTAGAAAGAAAACTAGTTAGAAATTAATTATTTTGTTTAGTTAAGCAACTTAATTAGCAATTAAAGAGTGTGTGGATAGTAAATAATTAAATTAATCTTTAGGGATATTAAATAACAATTATAAGAATTAATTAAATTAATTACAATTTAGAGAATAATTATTTACAATTAGATTACTCATTACAAATTTTACAAAACAGTAAAATTTACACAGTTAAAAATTGCATGAAAATGGAGACAACCCTAAACTTAATTTAATTAGGCCTTATATGGGTCCAATTAAAACAACACCATTAAACCTAAGCTTAAGGGAGAGGTGTCGTTGGTTAAGACTAGTGATAAAGGAAGATTTTGGTTGTTTAATTGCATATTAAAGAGAGTGTGTGTTCATCCTTATCCATAAAGACTCTTCATCTTCTCTCACAACTCTCTCCTCCTCACAAACTTTTGAATTTTCTCTTAAAAAATCAAAACATTCTACCCATTTTTATCTTCTCAACTTGGAGTATTGTAGAAAAGAATCTTCTAACTTTTCATCAACACCATTAATCAAGCTTATTCAAGAGAAAAACAAGGGGTATGAGGAGTTTTCTTACTTTGTCATGGATTATCTTGTTTTTCAACTTGCTAGCATGTTATTATACTATGATGATATTGAATTGTTATGTTCATTTGATACAATTATTTATAAAAAGGGGAAAACGAGTAACAAATAAAGAGTGCTAAGACTATTTTTTTAAATACATGTGTGTTGAGTTATGGTAAGATGATGATGTTTTTGCAGTTCGTGGGACCGGACCTATAGAGTTAATGGTATTATTTCATATATTTTTTTAACATCATTTACTATTTTTAAGCTATTTTTTAAGAGATGATGAATCTACCTAAGACCTAAAATAAATTTAATAAAATTATTGGGAAGGAATTTCCCAAAAAATGGAACCATTGTAGTGATTTTTAGGGTACGAGGATAATTTTAGATTTTTCTTATAATTAAATATTAAGTATAACTATTTGTAATGATGAAATTATTGTATTTTTGTATTAGAGGTGAAATATATGGTAGAAAATAGTATGCCTTGTAAACGAATGAAAAATTTTATGATGATTTTTTAAAGTCATTTAATATTTATTAAAATTAAAAAAATATGTATCCTATTTTTTGAAAACTAGTATCATTAAATTGAAAGTGGTACTAACTGTTGTTATTTCGACTTACGAAAATTATGTGAGACAAAGACCTTAGTGATATGCTATGTAAAAATTTAGAGTAATTGGATTTGGTTAAGTATTTTTAGACTTTTAGAAAATATTGAAAATATAGAATAATGCATAAGTGAAATTAATTAGAGAATCATATTAAATAGTATAAATAAATCATGGGAAAATTTTACTGAGAATGATAGGTGATGAATATAACACCCATAGTTACTATAATAAATTTTCTTACTATTTTAAAAATTTGTTGAATATTTTGAAATTTAACAATTGAAATTAATCCTAAATTGTATAAATAATTGATTCTCACATTTTTAGTTTTCATATTAAACTATATAAATTGAAAATTCTCAAAATATTGTCTATCATTGTTAACATGTCATTAGTTTAAAAACATATGATAATAAAGTTAATAGTAATAAAACCACGTATCGTGAAAACATCATAAATTGGTAAATCTCTTTACCATGAAAGAGAGTTCCATTTGAATGTTCATAATAATTACATCTAGAAACAAATATTAAGAAACATTGTTTTTAAAGAAATGCATTAAATAAGATGCTTGTTTTACAATAATATTATTGAAACATTATAAAAACTCACTTAATTATTATCATTTTCATTATTAAACCATTATAATTTACCAGTACAAATATACATTAGTAATATTTAAATTCAAAATGTAATATATTCAAGTCACTTTTTAATAGAATAATATAATATAAAATAAAAATCTAATCTATCATCTAAATAAAAAACTAAAACTTAGAGTAGTGACCCGATGAAATCTAATTCCCATATTCCTACCAAAACCTGTAAAGTTTCCTTGTAGAATCTCTATCTTCTTGAATCATTTCATCCACGTCATTAATACTTATAATAGTAATCTCATTCCATCATTGTCTATCGTATCAAATCACTAGTCTTCATCTAAAATAAAATAAAATGCATGCGTGAGTCATCACCTCACATAAACATCGGATCACAAACACAAAGATACTCCTCCTACATACTTTCTTATTAATCCCATTTGTCCTAATTTAATTAGTTAGTTCATACTTTAACTCATACATATTTGCTACCATTGGAATCTATAATGCCGCCTTTTTATTTATTTATTTTTATTGAATAAGAAATGTTTAAAGAGTTTTCACGCAGATAAAATTTAAAACTTAATTCATCTGGGAAATTATAATTTGATAATAACTTAACTCATCATATTACTTCTATTCATCATTCTTACTACTTTACTTATACAAGATAGAAGGAATCCTACAAGCCATTGTCATAATAGTACAAAATCCTTGACAAAACATTATATTAACTATTTTCCCAGAGCATATTTTAGTCTAGTCAAATGCTTCAGAGGGATCTTCCTCTTCTGTTGAATTCTCTCTTCGATCTAGATCACTAGCCTATGTTAACCCCATAGAGGACGGTGATGGCTGAGGGGTTCATGGTCATCTCCAAGTAGCTGATACATTGAGAAATTTGGGTGGTGATTGGGATAAAACTACTGGTAGGTCTACATGATGAAACTGCCAGGGGACTACAGTGTTGGCAAATCGAACATATCCTACGAAGGTGTGATCACCTTGGATTCTATCATAGGTCCATCTTCCTTCTAAGGGTAGGATTGTCAAATGAAACAGTTGTTGGAATTCATCTGCCATGTTGAGTCTGAAAAGATAGAGGGGTGTAGGAGTGAGTCATCGATCCTATAACACACATATAGATATTAGGGGGTCATCTATCTAACTTAGTCTCTCTCTTAATTGTTCGTGTCTAATTAGGATTTCTATTCACTTTAGGGCCATTCATAGCCTCCAAAACTACTAACTCCAGGAGGGCTTACATGAGCGTATTATAAATAATCCAATTTGCAAACTTTGGTTGACGATCGGGAGTACATATCCTACCTAGTACTCGGTCCAAGATACTCTCAACCGAATCTTGGTAATGCTCCACTTTGTCGGGGACGCCAAGCCAGTTTTATGACACCCTCTTTATTTTTAGCGGTTCACAACTTGGCATCTTATCTACCCCCAAGGTCTCACAAAAGCCTGCGTACATTCCTCAAGTACCTTCTGTGGTCAACCATTGCATTCTTCATCCTTAATTCTCACTCGTTAGAGTCTTTCAATTCAATTTACCTTCCTTATGTCATCTACCATCTCTACTGTCTCATAATATATTGGTATTGATGTTAATGTCAGGTGTCCATGAACAACATCCACTTCTCTACCACAATCATTCTAGATTGTATCATCATTGTCTGGGTATATTTCAGTTCATCATCTATTCTAGGGTTATTCAAGATTCACTATCATTGATGGTCAGTCATCAAGTATGTTTACCTTCCACTAATGGTGGAAGTATGAATTTACATGTATATCTTCAATCTAATACATTTAAATGCATAAACAATAATCATAATAATCATTCATACATATTTTATTCAGAAATTAGGGTAGGGGCAAAATGGCCTTTTTCACCTTTCATTCACAATTTCTTCTATCTTTACATACATATGAAAGATATAAGTATAAAAAGGGGTTCTATATTGTCATTTAATCTTAGTTGGGAATTTTTACTTGAAAAGGGTTTTTTTTCCATAATTTTTCTTAAGAAGGACATTTTGGTCATTTTACAAAATATAACTTTTAGAGGTTTCTATTCTTTTTTCATCTTAGAATAAATTAAATAGTTTTCCTCTTATTTTGAACTACTTTTTCAGAGTTCAAGAGGTCAAAACAATGGTAAAATTTAATTTTTCTAATGTAGGGATATTTTTGTAATTTATGAAAATTTTGTCCTTTTAAGGGTTTTCCTCATATTTTTAACCCATAATTTTTATAAAATATTCTAATAATCCTAAAAATAATTTTAGATTAATTTCCTTGAAGTTGGGATGATCTAATAATGATAAATTCTTAATTTTATATCCTAGGGGTATTTTGGTCATTTTAAAAATACTAATTTATTTTTAAGAAGTTTTAAATTTCCAAGTTGATGAAAATATTATAAATTTATTCCTAAGAGAGTTTTTATAGTTTCTCCTTAATTTATTGGTCAAACAGATTAAAAAATTTCATTTTTCTTACCTAAGGGTATTTTTGAAATTTTACAAAAATAATATAATTTTATAACAAATTCTTTAAAAAATTTTATTTTACTACGTAGAAACAAAAGAGGGATATCTCCTAAGCTCATCTCAGATTTTTAAAGGATAAAATTGGCATGGAACTTAATAAAAACAAAATAGGGATATTTTGGTCATTTTTTCTACTAAGGGGCAAAATGGTAATTTTTCCATGATTCATCTTCTTCCCTAAGGTAGTTCCTGTCAGAGGATTTGAATTTTTGAATCCTTGCTTCCTTAGCCAATTTTTGTAATCTAACCATACATACACCTTTGTTTAGACACTCTAAATCTTAACTAGGTATGAACGATGAGAAAAGAGACTACGTTAGATATGCTACTCCTTAACTAAATTGTGTGTACAAGGATTGCTGACTCACTCCTACACCCCCCTCTCTTTCAAACTTAGTATGGTAGATAAATTTTGACTGCTGTTTCATTTGACAATTATACCCCTAGAAGGAAGATGGACTTATGACAAAGTCCAAGGGGATCATACCTTTATAAGATACGTCCGATTCGCCTTCAGACCCACCAACATTGTAGTTCCCTAGCAATTCCACCATATAGACTTGCCAGTAGTCTTATCTCAAACACCGCTACCTAGATTCCTCAACCTGCCAACTAATCGGAGATGACTACAAACTCCTTAGCCACCACAATCATCAATGGGGTAAGTGTAGGCTGGTAATATGAACTAACGAGAAGAGTCCACAGATGAGGAAGATCTCTCTAAAGCTTCATATTAGATTGAAATAAGTTTCTGAGTAAATAGTTAAAAGTTTTAAAATTTTGTATTATTAGGACCATGAGATGTATAATTCTTCTATCTCGTATAGAGGTTAAACAGTGAGAATTTTGAATGGAAGTATTATGATGGGTTAAGTTATTGTCAAATTGTAATTCCGTGGATAAATTAAGTTCCAAATTTTATCTGCGCAATAACTCTTTTTGACATTTCTTATTAATAAAAGTAAATAAAAAGGGGCATTACAATATGGTCCTCCATATCTAAAACATCGCACAAAGGTTCCAAATTGTGTGATTACAGAGGAACTTCCTCCGCCTTGTGTAACATCCCAATTTTTGGCAATTTATATATAATTATATTTCTTGAATTTATCTCCCATTTATTCTTGGTTTATTTATTTAGAATTTAAGAAGAGAATTATTAGATCATTACTTAGAGAAGAAAGAAAGAAAATAAGATTTTATTAGTGAAAATTTAATTTTAAGAAAATGAAAATATAAATTTTGTCCATAAAAGAATAAGAAAGAGGGATGTCAATTTAGAGGGATTAGAAAAGGAATCAGAGTAGGATTTATAGAAATTAAAAACAAATTTTTAGGAGTTAAAGAAAAATCAAATAATTATTTTAAGACAAAATTAATTAATTTTATCAAAATAAATAAGTTTTTATGAAAATGAAAAAACTTAATTCAGTAGAAGAAAATATAATTCAAATTATAGGATTTTTTAAAGTATTTGAAATATAAAATGGAATTTTTAGAAATTAAAAACAAGAAATAGAAAATAATAAACTATAAAAGAAAAAGAATAAAAGAAAAGAAAAGAAAGAAAGAAGAAGAAAATAGGCTAGCAGGATTCGATCCCAGGAGTGGTGAGTGAGAGAGGCAGAACCTTAGCCAATTGAGCTACCCATTTTCGAGTGAAGGTTAATGGCCCAAACACAATATTAATTAAAGCACTGATTTAAACTAGGAAGAAAATAAAATGTGAAGTGAGAAAAGGCTTTGAGCCAGATTCGAAGGGAGAGTCATGAGGATCAAAGTGGGTTTTGATATGCAGGGATTGTCATTTGACCGCTAGGCACATAGCTGTTATTTTTATGAATTAAATTTTATTTAAGCTTTCATAAAAACTTTTAACCACCATTGAAGCACCTTCGTCACCCCTAACCTCAAGCTGAGATTTTTCAAAAAGCTGACTCTACCCTCTAAGCCACCCCATATCCTGCCAATGCTACCCCTACCACCGCCCTAGCCTAGGCAAGCATCACCATTAAGGAATTGAACCACGAAGGTCTATATAAAGCGAATCAATGCTTGAAAATTGGGATAACACAAAGAACTTCGACCTTAAAATTCTCTCTCATTTCTTCCCCAAATTACCTCAAACTTGTCCCCATAGATTCAAAATTTCCTTGCGAACCTTTCTGCTGAAGAAATTTGAAGGATAACACCAAGAGTCACAAATTTGTAGAGGACTCTGAGGTTCACCATTAATGAATTGGGAAAACTTCAATTGAGGTAGGAGGAGTCATCTTTTCTCAAAATTCTGATTACAATTACATTCTGTATGTTTTCAATTTGAATTATGCATATTTTGACGTGCTAATTCGAATTAATCTTCCTTAATTGAATTAGAGTTCATACAACTCAAACTCTGTAAAATTCTAATTCAAATAGCCATAATCTTAGCCTAAATTGAACAATTAAAGGTTAGAAACATTAAAGTAAATGTGAACGAAGGTTTCTAGGCAGTTTATTTGTCAAAAACATGAAGGAACTCAAAGTTCCCAAATTTAAAATTCTATGGTTCGAAGACTAGAGCTAGAGGTTGAAGATGACCCAAAAATGACCATTTTGCCCCTCCATAGAAAATTACCAAAATACCCTTATTTTTTTTTTTTTAATTCTAGGTTCTCTCTGCACATCCAAGCCTTGAAAATATACCAGTAGTAAACTCTAATCAATTAGAATGGAATGAGATAAAATATTCTTAGAAATTTTAAATAAAAATTGAATTATTTTGAAAATTTTCAAAAATACCCTTAAGTGAGAAAATTAAGATTTTAAGTCAGTTTAAATCAAAATCTTGAGGGAAAATTTTTAGGATTTGTTAGGGACATGCCTAAGAATCCTAATATCACTTTTGAAATTTAAAAATCTTTAAATTAAAATCATATTTTCAATATGACCATTTTAACCCCTATGGTATAAAAGTAAGTATTTCTATCATTCTAGGCCATTTTAGAATTCTAGAAAACAATCTAAGTACCTTGTAGCATAAAGTATAATCTATCTTAAAATTTTGGAGTAAGAATCTAAAGTAAAAATATGAAACGTTAAATTTTTACAAAATGACCATTTTACCCCTAAGGCATAAAATGAGGAATTTATCACTTCTAAGTTATTCTAACTTTAGGAAACATGATTTTATTCATTTATGGTAATATTAAAACTTTTTTCAAAAGTTCTGGGGTTAAAATGAAGGAAAATTGTTAAAAAGGGGTAAATATTTTAAAATGACCAAAATGCCCTTACTTTACACAATTTACCTTTAATTCTAATTTTACATTTTTAACTCAAAAAGTTAGTTAGAAAAATATTGGAGCCTTACATACAAAGTAGTTTTGGTAGATTTATGAAAAGAAAAATCCTAGAAATCATATTTTATGAAAATGATGCATAAGAAAAAATTTAATTTTTCACTGTAGAACTTTCTAAGCCTAGGAAAGACAAACTTATAATATATGAATAACTACATAAGATATTGTGAGTTGAGAATGAGGACAAAAAGATCTAAGGGTCATATTTTCTAAAAATGACTATTTTACCCCTGTCATATTGTCGGACTGTAAAATATGTGATTAATTACTATAAATCCTGAACTATGCAATAAAATGTTTTGTGTGATTATATAAAAGGAATTTGAATAATTCTACTATTTGTGGTATGGAAATAGATTTGTTAACTGTCCATTAGTGATAGTAATTCTTGAAAAACCCTAGGATAGTTGATGAATTGATCTATGCTTAGACAATGATGATATAATCTAGAATGATTATGTTGTCCATTGATAACCTTGATATGATATCAATACCATCATAGGAAGAAAATAATAGATATGACATTTGCGATAACGAAGGTAAATTGAACTGAAAATCCAGTCGAGTGAGAATTTAAGACAAAGTATGCATTGGTTGACCAAAGAAGGTACTTGAGGAATGTACGCAAGCTCTGGTGAGACCTTGGGGGTAGATAAGGTGTCAGGTTATAAACTGCTCGGAGAAAAGAGGGTGTCACAGAACTGACTTAGCGTCCCCAACAAAATGGAGTATTGCCAAGATTTGGTACAAATACTTTGAACCAAGTACCAAGCAAGATATGTACTCTCGATCGTCAACCAAAAGTTGCAAATTGGATGTTCAACGATACACTTGTGTAAAACATCCTAGAATTAGTAGTATAGGAGGCTACGAAAGACCCTAAAATGATTAGAAAACCTATTTAGGCACAAACAGTGAGATGAGGGACTATGTTAGATAGACCACCTTCTATTATGTACGTGTGTGTCTCAAAATTGATAGCTCACTCCAACACCCCTCCTCTCTTTTAGACCAAGCATGGCTTACGAATTCCAACCACTTTTTCATTTGATGGTATTTCCCCTAGAAGGGAGATGGACCTATGACAGGGTCCAAGGTGATGATACCTTCATAGGATACGTTCGCTTCGCTTTCAAACCCACCAACGTTGTAGTACCTTGGCAGTTTAACCATGTAGACTTGCCAATAGTTCTTTTCCAAGCCCAACCACCTAGATTCCTAAATGTTCCAACCACTCGGAGAAGGCCACAAACGCCTCAACCATCACAGTCATCAATGGAGTCAGTTCAAGTTGGTAATATAAATCACAGAGAAGAATCAACAAATGAGAAAGATCCATCTAAAGCTTCAGATTAGACAGAAATAAGTCGTTGAAGAGTTTAGTTAAAAAGTTTATGTTTTCTTGTGTTTTGATGTATAACTTTTCTACTATGTGTGTAATATAGTAAGTACTTGAAATGGAAGTAATGTGACGAGTTAGCCTAATGTTAAATTGTAATTCCCCAAACGAATTAAGGTATAAATTTTATCTGCACAATAACTATTGAAATAATTTCTATTAAATTAAAGTAAATATAAAAGGGGCGTTACAACTTGGGTTTTTGGTATCACTTGATTTCTTTGGGAAAAATTATTTTGGTAAGGTTTTCGTTGTTGATGACCAAAAGTCTGTCTAGGATGCCTCTAAGGACCTCCTGCTTTCCATTGGGCTTGTCAGGCCTTACAATCTTCTTCGTATATCCTACATCTACTAACTAACGTGGGAAAATTGGTTATTTGTAAATATCCTATTGCTTGTTTGATGTCCACTCGTAGTCCATTTTTAAACTGTGAACAAATAGCTTGACCATCTTCAACACCGAAATATGGCCAAAACTTAAGCAGTCCATCAAACTTAGCTGCATATTCTGCCACTATCATACTCCATCACATCCTCTTGGTCTTGTATTCTAGATTTATAATTTAAATTGAATTCTTTAATTTATTTTTTTATATATAAATGAATGGTTTATAGTGTTTGTACATATAGTAGTTTTTGAAATTTTAGTTTTTCATTTGTAGGTGGCTTTAGGTCACACCTCTTGGGTTTGAATAGGAAGACATATGGGCAAGCAAGGGTTGATACAGAGGAGAATACACCTATAACCAAGGAGCTTGGAATTGGTTAGATGACAACCTTTCTCTTTGTCACATACTTTGTAGGGTTATTAGCATTGATTCTCCTTTGGAAGGTATTTCTTATCTGTATAGCCTTCTATGGTTTTCACATGATTAATTGATCATATTTGGTTATTCAAAGGTTGTTATTTTCAAAGTTTATTAATATGTGTAGATGTGATGAAAACTCAATCTCAAACAAATTTGGTTAGGAGTAACTTGATTTGTGTTGTTGCCTGATGTAATGTATGCTATTAAACAAATGATGATCACAGACTACAAATTGACTTATCCAAGTGGAACTATGACAGTTGTTCTTATTCATGGGTTTCATACTCCTAAAAGAGATGACATGGAAAAGTATGAATCAAATTTTATTTTTGTTGTCTTTTTCAAGATAACCATGGTGAATCTTTATATAGTATAAAACTAGTTTACATCTTGTCCAGGAATCAGGTCCATGGTTTTATGAAATTCTTCTCATTTAGTTTCCTTTGGTCTTTCTTCCAATGGTTCTATGTTGTGGAGATCAGTGTGGATTTTTTCAGTTTCCTATTTTTGGATTGAAAGCATGGAAAAACACGTGAGTGCTTTATTTCATCTTTCTTCTATTTTTGAGTTTGATCCATGAAATAATAGCCCATCATTGACTAAGATGTTTGAATGTTGCAAATTTTATTTTGACTTCAACATGACTTATGTTGGAGCAAGAATGATTTGTTCCCATGCTGTCAACTTATCCTTGCTTCTTGGTGCAGTGCTCTCATGGGGCATTATGTGGCCGTTGATCAGGGGACTGAAAGGACAATGGTTCCCTGAGAGTTTACAGAAAGTAGTATGAAGAGTGTAATAACCTAAATTTTTATTACTAAAATTACACACACAATTATTCAAAGATACTTTATTCATTAATTTACATGAATTTACATAAATCCTATACTACTTTTACATGATAAAGGATAAACTTAAAATTTATTTCCAGGATTTTCATATGGATCCTTCTCCTTAGATGATTATGCCCTGGGGGCAGCCCTAACAACCCTAGTTCTATTGTAAGTAGAGGAAGAGTTGTTTGGTCGTCTCTTCCTAGGGTGTGAAGGAAACCCAGGCGGTGATTTTGTATATGTGGTTAACTAATACAGTGAGTCTCTAGTCCATCGTCCACAAAGCGGGGTAATAGCATGCGGAATAAAGGACGAAATTCTTTAGACATCTTTACTTGAAATGTTAGTTGTAGAAGTGAATCTCCAGTTCTTTTAATATAGATATCATATTGGCGTACCTGTAATCGTATATTCTCAACCTCATCGTATCGAGTCTTATTCATTGATACTAATGTTTGGGATCTCTCGTTGCCTCTTACTACTAACTCCCGAGGACTTAAGTGAAACGTCACATTAAATCCATAAGTTGCAATTTATTTGGGTAACAATCAGGAGTACATATCTTTAGTTGGTACAAACCTTAGATACTTTCTATTGATCTTGGCAATGCTTTGCTTTGTCGGGGTTTCTAAGCCGAGTTTATGACTCCTTAATCCAGGCAGTTCACAAACTTGGTGCCTATACAGCCCCAAGGATTTCACAGCTTGCATACATTCCTCAAGTACCTTCTGTAGTCAATCCATTGCATTTCTCCATTCTTTTATCTCACTCGTATCATGTCTTTTATTATTTCACTTTTACTTCCATCAATCAAGTCTCATGGTACCAGATCCCTAAAATTTCTAAAGTTGGAAATTCTCGCTTTTCATCCATTTCTAACTTTGTTTGACCCTTACTGATTCACCTTTTCTGGCTCTTTCCTGGTCTATTTTAATTGCAGGGGATCTCTTATTTTAAAGAGACTTATTAATTACATTATTCATTAAGTTGGGATTTCAAATACTAAATCTTCTTCTCACTACAAATTGCTACATTATATTGTTCTTTAAACTTCTCTTAACATTTACTAGCCAAGGGTATTTTTTCCATTTATAAAAATATATCAAATTACTCAAAAAATTTGTATCATAATTAAAATCTCAAGTTAGAATACAAATTTAAGTTTCTTACTAGTTCCAAGGTCAAAAGTCTAATCTAAGTTTAAATTGGTTATATTTTGTCTAAGGATAAAATGATCATTTGGCTTATATACAATATTTTAATTATAATTTCTAATATAATTTTTAGATACTTAGTGTTTAAGAGTTTTCTTGACCATTCTTAGGGCTATATAGAAAGGATATCACACAAATCATGGTTTTTAGGTCCAAGGGTATTTTGGTCATTTTCCACAAAATATTTTAGCAATGATTTCTTTCTTTTTCTTATCCTAGAACACCTTCTAGACTTATATAACATCATAAGCACACTAATTTCAACTCCAGTAATCTTTAGATAACTTCAAGATCTAAATTTCTATCATAAGGACATTTTAGTCATTTATGAAAAATTTGTGTTCTTGAATTTTTTTTTTCTCATCCTCTTTAAGTATAAATTTTTATATAGATCCTAAAAGTAGTAAAGAGAATTTGCATTATTTTTCTTGAAATTAAAATTTTCCATAACTGCTAAAAAAAATTATTTTAAACTATAGGGGTATTTTGGTCATTTTTGTAAAAATTTACCTTTTTCAATTTTTACTTCAAATTCTTGTCCTCCAAATTTTAGGATAGGTTAAAATTGATGCCTCAAGGTACTTAAGCTATATTCTAAATATTAAAAATGGTCTAGAATGATATAAATAATTAATTTAATATCTTTGGGGTAAAATGGGTCATTTTGGAAATATAATTTTATTTTTAAGGATTTTTAAAATTTCAAAAGTGATTTTTAGATTCTGGGTAGACTCATGATTGTTTCCCAATATTTTTTCCCCGAAATTTATGACCAAAACAAACCAAATTCTTTTTGTTTCTTCATTTAAGGGTATTTTTTGGAATTTCTAAAAAATAATTTAATTTTCATTAATTTCTTTGAAAAATAATTATATCATTCTGTTCCTTATACTTTAAGCTAACTTTTATTAAATTTTCAAAGCTTGAAAAGGTAAAAATAACATAAAATCAAATAAAACAGAATGAGGGGTATTTTGGTAATTTTCAAGGATAGTATTTTGGTAATTTTCAAGGATAGTATTTTGGTAATTTTCCAGTCATCTTCAACCTCTGGATCTTGTCTTCGGATCAGAGAATTCAAATTTGGGAACTTCGGTTCCTTTCATGTTTTTGGAAACTAAACTGCCTAGAATTCATCAATGACAAATTACAAATAAATGCCAATCTTTAATTGAACAATTCAAGCCCAAATAAGCCTAACGAATTTGAATTTACAAAATTAAAAAACATGAAATTGGATTTTTAGTTCTGGGAAATTATAATGTTTTAGAGCTCTAAATCCTCAAAAATCCTAATTACAACAAATAAAATGATTCTGTAATTGAATTAAGAAGAAAGGAAGATTCCTCCTACCTCAATTTAGTTTTTGTTTTTCTTCAATGATAACTTAGGTTGCAATGCAAATTTGTACTCCTTTGCTTGTTTCTTCGATTTCTTCTCACCAATAGTTTTCTAGGAGTATTTCAAATCGTTTGAGATTGATTTGGAGCAATTTGGTGGAGTATAGAGGATTTTTTAGAAGAAATGAAGCTTGCTTCAATGGTGATTTCAAGCTTGGCTTTCATGGAGTTTTATAGCAATTCTAATCGTCCAAGATATT
Organism: Pachyrhizus erosus; assembly: GCA_026544285.1. Taxonomy (NCBI): domain Eukaryota; kingdom Viridiplantae; phylum Streptophyta; class Magnoliopsida; order Fabales; family Fabaceae; genus Pachyrhizus; species Pachyrhizus erosus. The sequence goes on along the minus strand of JAMLFT010003557.1, from coordinate 2,612 downwards.
GTATTTTATTCATCTAGGCATAGGGTAGCCTTGTTGAGTCATGGAGACTCGTCGGCTTAGTTGGGGCAGCGATTTATAGAAGCCTGGAAGCTTGTGGAAGGAGCGTTAATGGCGGTGTGTTGGGGAAGACGATGATCGTGAGGAAAGAATAAAACTATTTTGTTTTGTTAAAATCTTAACGATGGGCCTAGTAGTCTCAATGGTCACTCTCCTCTCCTAACGTGCCTAAGGGGGCAGGTTCAAACCCAACCAACCCCCTTTTTATCATCTTCGCTTTTATTTAGCCTTATTTATTTTCTTTGTCCTCTTATATTAACTAAGGCACGAGTATACTACCCATGTGAGGTAGCTTAGTTGGTAAAGGCGCTTTTCTCTCTCTCTCTTATGAGGTCAGGGTTTCGAACCTCCCCTTCCTCCCTTTCCCCTATTTTCGGTATTTTTTCTTAATTATTATTTCTTTTCTTTTTCCTTTGTTATATTTTTTCTTTTTTAATGAATTTTTTGCTTCTAAAATTTTCAGAAAAATCCTAAATTCCTTCTCTTAATTTCTTCTATTTATTTTTTTATATTCTCTGTATAAAATAAAATTTATTTTTATTATTTTTATCATTAATAATTTATTATAATTTATAATTTCTTATCTTTAATTCTTAAATTATTATTAATTAAATTCTAACTTTTTCTTTTAATTATTTTGAAGATTTTTATTATCCTATTACTATTAATTTATCTAGGTTATAATATTTATTCATAATTATATTTAAGATTTTAAGTTTTACTAAATAAATAATTAAATAAATAAAAATTTAAAATTATACTTGAATTATTTATATATGTCCATAAAATCCAATAAATAGAATTTATATTCAAAAATTAAAAAGTAGGATGTTACAAAGAGCCTTAATGGTTATAAGGTTTGAAAATCACTACAAAAAAGGACTCTTGTAGCTAATTTGATCTAAGTTCTTCCATTTCAAGCCTTAAGTAATAACCTTTCTCTACTTTCTTAATGCAAGTTTTTATTTCTATTGCCTTAATCCTTGGTGATGGGCTCTACAATTTCTCCATCCAAAATTTTGCTGTTTACTACCACAAATATGCATGCCAGCATGGAAAGGAGTAGTCAAAAATCATGTAATTAACTTGCTTCTTATCAAATTTTCAGTTTTTGGGTTATTTTATTTTCTAGCTTATTATTCTATCTTAGGCCTCACATTACTATTAAGGACAATGTGAGTGAGTAACAATGGCTAAATGGAAAAGAGTATGGGAAAATGAGGGAATTGAATAACAATAGAAGAGTAGGGAAGGATGTTAGAGTGATAGACGATAATAGAGTAAGGAGGGTAGCCTCTTTATTCTACTATAATTCTAAATTCCATGTTTTTTTTTGCTTAATCAATTAAGCACGTGTTTGGTTATACTTAATTTTCAATCAAAGTAGCTTTTCAAATAGAAATTACTTTTGCAACATATTTTAATTATAGGCTACTTTAAACATAAAATAAGCTTATTCAACATTTTCCTACTAGATATATCCTTAATTACTAAAATCGCATTTGGTGTTTAGCCAACCAAGAGTCGTCTAAGCTGAAGAGTGGTTTGTAATATCAGTGAGTCACATTGCCAAGTGAAATGTAATTAATATTCATTGCAATTTCAATGTCAGATGACCAGAAGCAGCAACCTTCTAATGATGTTAAATGCAATGAAGTGTTTGTAAGGGAAAACATTCCTATATGGTTAGCATTTACAAGGTACATATTGTTCTCCATAGTTTCTATCATAGTTATCCCTTTGATTTTCTTCGAGGTGAAGTGGTATTATGTGGTGGTTGCCTATTTTTTTGCACCCACTCTTAGCTTTTGCAATGCTTATGGTGTCGACTTAACCGACATGAACATGGCCTATAACTATAGGAAAGTGGCTCTCTTTGTGCTTTCTATTTTAGGTGGGCAAAGTTATGGTGTGGTTGTTGGTCTTGTAGGGTGTGGTGTTATCAAATCTCTTGTTTCCACCTCCACTAACTTGATGCAAGACTTCAAGATTGGCCATCTCACCTTCACTTCCCCTAAATCAATGCTTCTTTCTCAAGCTATTGGGATAGCAATAGGCTGTGTCATTGCTTCACTCACATTCTTCCTTTTCTATAAGGCTTTTGATGTGGGGAATCTAGATGGTGAGTACAAAGCCCCATATGCCATCATTTATAGAAACATGGCAACTCTTGGTGTGGAAGGCTTTTCTTCTCTCCCCCACCATTACTTGCAACTTTGTTATGGATTCTTTGCATTTTCTGTAACCGCCAATTTGGTTAGAGATTTGAACCCCAAAAACAATAGGAGATGGATTCCACTTCCAATGGCAATGGTTGTGGCCTTTGTAGTAGGTGGATACTTTGTAATTGACATGTGTTTGGGTAGTTTAATTGTGTATGTATGGCACACACTAAAAAGAAAGTAGGCAAAATTGATGGTGTAACATCCCATTTTTCCAAATAAATAGAAATATTATTCTTTTAAATGTAAATAGAAAAATAGTTAGTAAATTAGAAATAAAACCTAGAATAAACTTTAAATAAATAAAAATATGTAAAAATGAGACATTAGAAA